>JAFLJL010003850.1:0-19288 GCA_018398815.1 Conus ventricosus
GTACTGGCCAAAACGTTTCCACTGTAAGAGCCACATTTCGCAATTTTTTAAAGGGGGTTAAGTTCCTAGGGCTCACTTTTTAAAGGTGTCAGTGGGTCACAGAAATGTCGAGGTGTCAGTTGTATATTTTAATGTGTGCGGCCCAACAGATATTTTGCATCAGTATATTTGATGCACTCATTTTAATTTGTTTAAAAAATGTTGTAACAATAACAACTCAAGACCGCCCTTCGTTTTTAGAACATGCTATTAATAACGAATGCGAACCAGAACGGTCGCGCTCCATGAAATATTCTACAAAGTCGTATGGTTTAATATAAGCAAAGCCAAGGAGAATAATAAGATTAAAAAAGTTAATAATAGAGGCCTATTAGTTAGCCAGTTAACCATACTGATGGTTATTACGGGTTTTGCTCACTAAAAGAAGCAATGAGTAACTTCGACATTACTCTCAAACAATGCGAATCTGAAAACAATGTTGACCTTCAAACCTGAAGAAGAAGTAGGGTACTATTTTGATAAAGAGCTAGCAAAAATGTTAGGCTTTACAACTGCCAATCGGCCCGTTCATAGTTTTAGAGTTGCAGCAAAAAAAAACTACTTATGAGGGAGAAAATCCGCTCGATCTTGCATTACATTCATTACTCTATGTTCATTTGGGACGAGCTGAGCACTGATGAAAACTTATATGATGGAAGGCCCTCAACTGTTTTAAGAGCTCTTCGTCGGGGAAAAGCTGCATATTGCGATTATGAAATTATACAATTCCCTAATTTACAGTTTAAAAGATTAGTTTGTGGGAGGGTCGGATCATTTAATAAAAAATCAAAGACAAAGCGGGGAAAGTTGTGAAATGTGATAACCTGCACATTGTTTTGGAAATAAAAATACGTTACTAAAAAATAATGTCGCGTGGGCCAGAAGAATCAGGAGTTACATTAGCGCCTGTAAGGTGTATAACCTTAGAATTAAAAGACCTTGCAGATGTTGCGGACTTTGAAAAAAAATGGTGAGATAGGCGCTTTGTATGGTTTTGAGTACACTAAAGATGGCGATTATAAACGCAAAGAGGTTGGCGACAACAAAAGTTTCCTAAACTAGAACAACTGCGCAATCTAGAGGCAAATAATGTTGGCCAGTAATGAAAATAAAATAGTTCGAAAACCTGACCTCAAATGGCACTTAGAACCATATTTAGAATGGGACATAAAATTTGAATTCATAAGCCCATTTACATATTTTAGCCGTCAAAAAAGTTTTAGAAAAGCATTCAACTCTGGCCCTTTACATGTAAGTCTTATGCCGGACGACAATAGTCGGAAAGAAATTGAAATAACGCCGTATGGGAAAAAACAGTACATCCTCCACAGAAAAGAAACAGTTGTAAAAAAAGCTTCTACAAAATTACAGTTCTTTCCAAGCAGAAAATTAGGAGACACGTTCACAATGATATTTGAAATTTCTGTCTTTAAAGATGTGGAGAGGGATGGGGTTGTGGGCGTTAGTGACGACCTTATAAAAGGAATTAATATTAGCTGGCAAAACTTAGACGTTAAACGTCTTAACGTTACCATCGTCGTTCTTCACAATGGTGAGGATATTAAAATCATAACAACAAGCAACAAAATCAATGTTGACTTAAATAGAAACAATCTTACAGAACTGAATTGGATTAATCTTACACATTTAGGCCTCATAGGGTTTTATTATACTGAACAAGTTTTGACGGAGAGTATGATAAAAATAATAACTGGATTAGATTAAATTCTGTTATAAAACTATGGAGCAGTTAAACTTTATGATAAAATCCCCTCATTGTTCAATGATTTGTGGGCAGACTGGTTGTGGAAAAAACAATATTTGTCCTAGACTTATTACAAACAGTTTATCGCTATAATTTTGATCATATTGTGATTTTCTGTCCAACACTTAAAAGGAACAAAGCATATCATGATAGAAGGTTTATATGGACAGACAATGACGTATATTTAGTTAATCCTAGCACTAAACTGAGTGAGTGTTTAGAATACTTTTATAAAGTGTTTGAAGGAACGCAGACACTCTTTATTATAGATGACTGTTCGGCAGAAAAAGATATAGTTAAAAAGAGAAACACTTTGTCAAAGCTGGCTTTCAGCGGAAGACATGATGGGATAAGTGTGTGGATTTTATGCCAGAAATATAACTTGGTTTTAAAAGACTTTAGAGAACAGTTAAAGACTGTAGTGTTATTTCACATGAAAGACAGAGACTCATTTGAAGAATGTTTGCGCGAAAATGATGTTATTGAAAATGATCAGGAAAAACACAGGATTAAGCAAAAACTGAAATCTGAAAAGTTTAGTAAATTAGTATTAAAAACGGATAACCCTACACAGTATGTATGTTTGTAGATAATCGTTATTTTTTGGTTATTGAAGTCTTACTTGTCAGAGAACAGGAAAACCTTTATTCTGGGCCACTTTCGCCCGAAACTGGTTGAGGGCGAAAGTGGCCCAGAATGAAGGTTTTCCTGTTCTCTGCACTGCATAATTAACCAGCGTTAAACTCATGGTTTTAAAAGTATTATATTATTTTTTATTGTTTTAAAAATGGATTGTGACGAACTATTAAAGTGTGAAGGGCAGGCAGACTACCCCGTAGACCACTGCCATAAAGAAAGATATTCTCTGGCTGCGTGTGGAAAAACTAAACAGTATTTAGGCGTTGAACTAAGTGTTGAACAAATTCAGCAACTGTCTAATTCAGACGTTGAGAAGTACTACGCTAGGTAAGATAAGATAAGATAATGTTGCTTATAGCCCAGCCGACCGCAAAGGGCCACATCAGGGCTGTCACCACGTTAAAATCAACTCACCAGATCATAAAAAAAAACAACAACAACAAAAAAACTTTCATACATCTCGTTAAATGACATCGTCTACAAACGCACCAGAAACTTTGTTAAAAAATCTTTCTTCCGTAAAATCTTAAATCAGATGAAAAATGTTAATCTCTCTCAAAAGGTACGAAGCACAGCTAGGGTAAAAAATGGTTAGATCAGTGGGTCAGACAATGATTAGTTTATATAGCTAAGCTAGTAAGTAAGGTGGCGCCAGTTGATTCAGAAGAAGATTTAAAATATGACTTATCACAAGATCCGGTTTTAAAACAAGTCCCTAGAAACTCTTGCGTGTGACATGTATTACAAATTTGGGACGATGTTATGTCCATTCATTATGGGATTAATTACTTTTAATCATATTAATTTTGATCAAATTAAATTTAATCGCAATAAAAAAAATGAGCAATCAGGAGAAAAAGACGTTGCAGGACAATCCGCAGGAGCAGAATGTACCACAGGAGAATGTACCACAAGTGAATGTACCACAAGTGAGTAATGTTACTAAAACTAAAAATCCTGGACGTATTGAGGCTGGGCGTAAACTAGCTGAATGGAACAGACTGCAAAAAGCAAACCAATCAGTAAAACAAAAATTATTAGATAGTAATACAACATCGCCACCAACAACAACAACCCAATCATGCATCCCAGGTATCCCTTATGAACCAAAAAAAGGACTTTAAAGGACCAATAAAAGGGCCCTACCAAAATAAAACAGGACCTACCGGAATATCTTCTACTGTCTGTGTTTTTCACATTTGCTTCAGCTCTTCTTGTTTGTTGACAAGTTCCTTCTCTAAGAGGGTCACTGTTTCTTGTTTATTTTTGGAAGAACTACACAGTTCAATGGCTTGTCCTAAGAGCCTCAAGCTGCTTTGCTGCTGGGCTTTGAGGCATAGTGCATCAGCTTCAAACAGCAACTGTTTGCCATCCTTTTCAGTGGCTGTCTTTCTCCTCTTGAGGGTGTGCATCTCTTCCTCACACACACACACTCATGCAAGCACCCAAGCACACTCACACGCACCAGACCTGTTTACCCCTCACTTCACCTTTCAGTGGTCAAGGCGACCCAAGTCATAGTTTTGGAGCTCAACTGTCAGTAGTAGTCACAGCCACTGCATACTCTGGATCCACCAACTATCCCTTTCAGTTTCCCCCCTTCCCCTTATCTGTTGTCCTATCCCTTACCCTTCCACCACTGCACTGCCCAGCAACTAAACTAGCGTGGGCTTGGGGTTTCAAAAACCCTGGCAGGCCATTCACACTTATTAGTCATGATGGTTGCCTTGCTCTGTAGTGTGTGCGTGTGTGTGTGTGTGAGCGAGAGAGTGTGTGTGTGTGTGTGTGTGTGTGTGTGTGTGTGTGTGTGAGCGTGCGTGTGTGTGTGTGTGTGTGTGTGAAAGGGATGTGTGCGTGTGTGTGTGTGTGTGTGTGTGTGAGCGAGTGTGTGTGTGTGTGTGTGTGTGTGTGTGTGTGTGTGGTGTGTGTGTGTGTGCGTGCAAGTGAGCGAGTGTGTGTTTGTGTGTGAAAGGGATGTGTGTGTGTGTGTGTGTGTGTGTGAAAGGGATGGAACCAGCATGCATGTCTGACAGAAGGGGGCATAATCAGAACAAGCTTATCTACTCTGTTTACTTCCCTTGCCTGGCTGTCACTATCGACCTTTTTTTTTTGGTCCACCCCCCTCCCCTCCCCCTCTCCGTGGTTCGAGATTGTATGACCGTAGGACAATAATTAACAGACCATTTCCGTGGAAACTATTCATGATTCTGTTGAGGTACACAGGTCTGACACACCACACACACAGGTCTTTATTAGACGTGCTTGGAGTGGACGCTGAAACATGTGTCGGTTCAGGTTGTCGAGTTGGCTGTGAATCATCATGACTCTGAGGCTGCGTTGAACCACCAGCGAAAAAATCAGCAACACTGCATCTACTGTCACTTTGATGCTGTTTCTCTTTCTTCTGATGCTTCACACTTTTTGCGTGTTGCTTTAGCATGGATTCTCCCATTGAGGCGATGTTTACGGAGCAATAGCAAAACGCACAGCGCGCTACATGTTTGTCGCTCAGAACTTTCCGCACCCAGTCCTTGTAATCCTTGTCTCTCAGCCTACGATCTTGAAAAGAACATTTGCCTGGCATTGTGGACGAAAAACTGGGCTTAAAATTTTCAGCAGGTAAACACGTGTGAACGATGCAAGATGGCGCCTGGAAGTATCGTCAAATCTCGAACGCGAGACTTGCGAGGAAACTGGCTGCGAGAAGCATCGTCTGCTTGCGCGACCCGACAGAAATGCCGATCTTTTGATTTCATACCTGAAGTTCTTTTTTTCTTTCCGCAACCGAAAATATTCTTTTGTATCGCAAATTAAAAGACTTTAACTGACCAAATTGCATTCTAAAGGCCCTTGACAAAATATTAAAGGACCTCTTGGTCAAATTAAAGTACTTTAAAGGCCTTTTCTGAAAAATTCTAAATATAAGGACTTTAAAGGACTTCAAAGGACCCTACGACCCATGCCAATTAACAACAACACAATCACAAACAAACGATAAGATGTATTATTATGTATTGGCTGCTGTTGTTGTTGGTGGGGGAGTTTTAGCATAGAAATGTCTAACGCCATACTTAACAGCAAAGTTACAAACCCCACAACGCCAGTAAAAGAAGAAGAGTCAGCTTCTGCAAAAAAAGTACAACCTCCTGCAGTAGACCCATTTTCTATGGAATAGTTTTTAAGAACTAGATAAAGTACAAGTTAAGAACTAAATAAGTACAAGTTAAGTTAGTTATAGAAAGTACTTTTAAAGTTAAGTGCAAGTAAATTACAAGTAAAGTTCAAGTAAATTATAAGTTCTTTTTTAAGTTCTAGTTAGGTTCTTAAATAAGTACTAGTTAGGTTCTTAAATAAGTACTAGTTAGGTTCTTAAATAAGTACTAGTTAGGTTCTTAAGTTAAGTACAAGCCAAGTTCTTAAGAACCTGGCAAGTTAATCTTTTAAAGTTCTCCAATGCCCTACAGCATATGAAAACTCAGGACTAACGTAAGTTCTCTTGTTATTGTTAGAGACTAGTGATTTCTTGTTAACAGCAGTTGTGTTTACTTGATGAAGAGTAGAGCGCAGATTAACATTTGTGTGATAAAATACTTTGTTTTCAAAGAGAGCTTGCTTGTAGTTATCGTGAGATTTTTTTTTTTTTTTGACAACTTCTTTACTTATGCCCTTAGCCTTTTTCATTACAGAAGTTTGGCTGGCAACGCTATACATCTTCGACCGCAAACCAACATATTCTTTTATAACTGTCCCATTAAGTTCATCCTTCATCTTTCCAATTACTTTCTTGTTTACAGCTGAATGTAAAGGACTGTCTTTAGGATAATCGCATGTGTCGTACCACCCATCAACTCCTTTAGCTACTTCTGTTTCTAAATCCTTATAGAAGTCTTCTGTGGGGACGTCTAGAATAAAAGAGTCAGTGTCTGTGTAAAGGACTCTCGCTTCTGGCAGGCATGGGAATTGACTGAAAGTGAAAACTCTGAAATCTAGGGGGGTCCGGGGCATGCCCCCCCCGGAAAATTTTTTTTTTCAAGATCAAAATCTGTGCAATCTGGGCTATCCTGACTTCATTTTTATGGATTTAAGAACGTAAAAAAAAATGAAGTAAATTAGCATTAAAACAACAAACAAAAACAATTTTCACACAAAATGTTTTTATTCAGTTCTATGAGTTTATCTCCAGCTGACTACAAAGATCACACAGGCTCAAAAAACAAACAAAACAAACAACAAAAACAAAACAACAATCAACCAACCCAACCAATCCAAACAATCACCAATCAACCAACCAACCAACTAAGAAACACCCCCACACACACAAAAGAAAAGTTAAGCCTGGACACATTCACTTGAAACTGGTTACAGACACTGGCACCAGGCATTACCTCTAGAGCTGAGGCAAGCATCTCTGAAGAGAAAACAGGAAGGTATTTGAAGTTTACTGCTGAGAAGACTGTCACACAAGCAGCTCCCCTGTTTACTGCTGTCACTGAGAAGACTGTCACACAAGCAGCTCCCCTGTTTACTGCTGTCACTGAGAAGAATGTCACACAAGCAGCTCCCCTGTTTACTGCTGTCACTGAGAAGAATGTCATACAAGCAGCTCCCCTGTTTACTGCTGTCACTGAGAAGAATGTCATACAAGCAGCTCCCTTGTTTACTGCTACACACATGCAAGCGGATAACTAGTATAATACTTGAAGTACATCTTACCTGGCAAACGTTGATTACTTTCCAGAGACGCACACTTATCCTGATGCTTCTTTGAGCGGAGATGGTCAGTCAGTGTTGAAACACCACGACTGGCGTAAGATACGTCTTTGTTGCAGACAATACACCGTGCAGCTCCACTGATATTTATCTTGCGAAAGCGCGTCCCAAGGCCTCCTTCTTTACTACATCCCGATTTCCACCTCCACAACTACAAATATCCACTCCCCTTTCCATTTATATTGGGCACTTGTCTAAGAACGGATCGCTGAAGTTTACCACACGACCAAGGCACGCCATGTTGAAAACACGCCTGTTCAAAGTTTGCGCATGCGCAGAAAGTCACGACATTCACAAATTTGGGCTGCCCGCGAGAGTTACTAGCTGCTGTTGCTGGCGATTCGGGTAACTGAGGCAGGCGTTCGCAGCACGCAAACACAGTACGCTCGCGTTCCGCAATAGTCTCGATCGTCCATACCCAAACTTCCGCGAGAACGAGAACAGAGAACGAGATAACGCTCGCGTTAGTATAACTTGGTCTGGCCAGCCGAGACTAGTTCAGCAACAGCTAAAACCGATGCTTTATATTTTTTGTACCCCAGATTTTTTTTTTCGCGGATGCAATTTCGTTTTCGCGGAAAGCAAATTTTACTGCCGCGGAAATCAGCGTTTTCGCTGACAATTCCCATGCCTGTTCTGGGTACAGTAGTCGTACAGAAATTCTAACATCAATAACTTGACAACTCTAATACGTGAAGCCAATAAACACCGCTTGTCCAACTTACATCCTTTTTCTTCATCATAATGCCAACCAGGCTGTCGTTAAATCTTCAAAGTCTTGATAGTTAGGTTAGAGGCAAACTTAATTGCTTGGTTTCTTTTGTAACTAATTTCACATCTTTACGTTTGTGTGGATTCTCCATAGTTTTGCCAAAACAGCTGTTGTTCATTAGTTAAAGAAGTCTTTTTCTGAAGCATCAGTGGCTTGAGTTCTAAGATCAGTATTCTTCTTGATGTATGGTCTCATAAAGGCTCTTGATCACAGATAATTATTCTGTGAACAGCTGTCAGTTTCAGTCCGTGTCTTAGGTAAAACTGTAGAGTCTGTAATGACAGACATATTTAGTTTGTGGCGAAGATTGGGTACAAGTTTAGGAGGTTCGATAGGCTCATCTTAAGCTTTCTGCGCCAGAGGATAATCGTTGTGGAGATCGTGTAGTTCTTTAGGATATTCTAAGTCTACTTCCAAGATTAGTCCGCTGGATTATCAGGCGTAAGCTGTGACAACATACCTAACACAGTATTGACATCATGAGGCCCTTTTAGCATTTTAAAGTTACGTAATGGAAGCGGTTAGATAGGTAAGATAATGTTGCTTATAGCCCAGCCGACCGCAGAGGGCCACATCAGGGCTGTCACCACGTAAAATCAACTCACCAGTCATTTAAAAAAAAAAAAAAAAAAAAAAAAAAAACTTCACACATCTCGTTAAATGACATCGTCTACAAACGAACCAGAAACTTTGTTAAAAATCCTTCTTCCGTAAAATCTCAAATCAGATGAAAAATGTTAATTTCTCTCAAAAACCCAAGGATCACGTCAGGCGGGACATCCCTGAACAGGATCTTCATGGATCTCCGCTGTAAAATGTTGTGTCTCACATCGTGCAAGTCCCAACACTCTAAAAGAACATGTTTCATTGTGAGTGGTGCATGACATGGAATGCACCACGGAGCTTCTCACTCTTTAAAAGGTAAGAAGGGTAAAAATACGAATGGCCGGTGTGCAGCCGGCACAGAACCGTTTCCTCTTTACGACCACCCGACGTAGATGGAGGAAGTCTTTAAGGTTGGACGGATCTGAAAGAGTTTGTTATTCGTCTGTGTGTTCCAATCCTCCTGCCAGAGGTCTCTCACATAATCGTTAATTTTGGTTTCACATCTGAGCAGGGATATAAGTGTGGACAGTTTCTCTCCTTGTGGCGTTCTTGGCTAAACGATCAACCATTTCGTTCCCGCCGATGCCAACATGGCCAGGAACCCAAGCAAGAGTAATGTTGTAACCGTCCGCCTTCAACTTGCTAAATATTTTGTTTAGCTTTGCAGTAAGGATGTGAGGCCATGCTAATACCCCCCTTAGCCCGTCTTCAATCATCTGGAGTGTGGGCAGATCAGATATTAAGTCAATCTGGATGTTTGTAGACTTTAAGAATGCATCCCAAGAAAGACTGGGCGCAGAGATGTAATGTGATGAGTCTAAGCTGTAATGTTTCATGCATGTAGTTCTGTAATTCTGAAAGACGTCATGCTAATAAACATACTCAGCCAATAAATATTTATCATGATAGTCGCCCATCGTTCGACAGTGTAATTCTGTCCAGGCTTTCTGTGCAATTCATAGTCAGAGTCAGTTATGCCTTTCCCTGTAAGCCTAGAGTAAAAAACGTCTTTATGCGGTAGCGCCGGCTCGTCAAAACTTTCCCCACGAGTCCATGTATTCATAAGTATAAACTCCTTTACGCACTAAGATGGTCAAAATATTGTTTAGTGATTGGAAAGTCTTGTAGAGATCCTGCTAGTTTATCCAAACTTGCCATCAGATGTTGGGCAGAGTCATAAAAGGATAAACAGTCAAGAGTAAAAGTCATGTACTTTTCTGAAGATTGTGCAATGCAGGTAACCCTTTTATATTCAGAAGTCACTGCTTGCATGATAAAATGAGAATCGTAGCCTCGTAAGTTATGAAAGAAGATAGGCAATTCCATGTTTTAGGATCAACCTAAGTTGAAGATTACAATTGTTGTGTGCGGCTCCTCTACTAAACTTTCCAGTAATGTGGTCGTGGTCTCTTACTGTGTCGCCTAATAATTCTCTGTTACATATCCAACAGTGTGTAGATGAGTCTAGCCCCTTTTGGCTTCAGGTCATAAAAATGCCTGAAAGATTTATTTGGTTTGGGATAATTGATTGCGAAGTTGTTTCATCTGCTCAAAAATTTACTAGCTGCGTTGGGGCAAGTTAGTTGGTTGGAAATTGATTGCGAAGTTGTTTCACTGCTCAAAAAATTTTACTAGCTGCGTTGGGCTTCTATAAATCCGGGACTTGGGTTTCCCCATCTACCTAACACAATAAACCATAAGAACGATCTATGGGGGTTAATAAGGTTTTTTTTGTTCTTTTTGTTGTGGGGCCCTAGTACTGCGGTAAGATCGATTCAAAGTCAGCATAAATACGTATGGGCTCTCTGCATTTTGTGTACATTCTAAAGCTAACTTTAACCCCGGGAGGGTGTAAAAGTTTTTTTTTTCACAGTCACAAAACTTTTACAATGATTCTATACTGGGAGCTGCTTCATAGTGGGGGGTTCTACCAAACACCTTCACAAAGCTCTTTCTTTTGCATATTTTTTTATGTAAAACCCCATAAATCTGCTTATTGTTCTGAAATTTAATACATAAGACTCTTGTACATCTTTTTAAAAATACAAGTCTACATTTTTTGTTAAGCGGTTCGCCTAAAGTAGGGGCGTTGGGAGAAAACCCCAGAGGAAATCATCTCACAGACCAAGTGTATACGTTTTTCAGTGATTTGGGTTTTTTTTTTTTTCTCTTTAAACGAAATAGCGTTAAACTTTCTGAAAGGTTTTGTTAAAAGTTCAGCTCTTGTTTGTAGCTTTAAAATTGGGAAACCTGTTTTCTGATTTTTTAACAGGATGTAAATGTGCTAAAACACACCACATAAAGCACATGTTGTCAAAATTATGTATGTTTAAGACTGCCCGTTTAACTCTAACTCTTTTGGGAGAGGAAGGTAAGAATTGCCAACTATAGGATAGAACTTTGTTTGTCTCAATTTGATTTCAAGGACTGTCCCTTCAGACCAGCCAGAACCCCTTAACTTTGCCTCCTCACTTGCATGATTAAACTGTGTAAGCATGTAGTCAGCCCAGTTAGAGTTAAAGTCGTGATAGCTAATTACTTCTTTCTGTTTAGTTGAAACCCAGACTGGCATTTACTATCATCAGGCGTTATATAATCAATCAGAACGGCCAACAACACTTTTACTGGCGGCTCCATCTGAAGAGACTCTGGGATTTTAGAGATAGCATGTGCTACGCTTTCATGAACGTTTGTGGGTTAATGATGTCCATGTCTACTTTCACTAAACATATTGCTTAATTGTTTGTCACTGCTAAATATTTCTTCCATTGTATATAGTTTTCCGTCCTTGAATTTACTTGTGGTCGTCATTTTAAAGCCAAAATATTTACGTAAATCAAAAAAAATAAATGTAAATAAAAGTAAGTAAACGCGCTTTTTATTCTTCACCCAAGCCTCGCAACACTTCAAGACACGTTAACCTTACAATAACACCTGCTAATATTTAGCTTTTTCTGAATCACTACAGTCAATGTTTATCACTTTGATTGCTTCGTTAAATAGTTCACTATTATCTTTTATTATATTGTCTATGTCATTCTCAAACCCAAATTCACTAAAATCAATGTTTAATACTTTCATTGTTTCGTCAAATAGTTCATTACAATTGTTTAAATCAGATTCACTGAGTTCGACAGCCATTTTTAAATCTAAAATAAAAAAAAAAATTAATTGTAAATTCAACTGTTATTCATATCCTTTTCTAATCGTAAAACCTTATTTTCATTAAAGCGAATAGCTACTCCTTCAGGGCGGTAGAAACAGTCAGATTAACATCTTCAGGAGCCATATTGTCAACTAATATGGCAAACAACTTTATAACTGGTTGAGGCCAAGAATCTGATATTTTACGGACAGCTTCCAATACACTTTCTCGCATGTCTATGCGATTAAAAAGATCAGTAATTAATTCTTCAAACCTGTTCTTTAATTCTTCTTTATCACCCTCCCTCTCCCAATCCAACTCGTAAAGTATATTAATAAGTTCTGTAGCTACTTCGGCCTTCATTTTTTAAACCAAAATAAACACGACAATTAAAAAAATTAAGGAACCAATTTCTCTTGTTTTTTGTAAGAATTAGAAGAAGTTATATATATATATGTGCGTGAGTGGGCAGTGGGCAGTTTAATTAACTAGGTCAATCAGCTGCAGGTCGTTTTGACCTGGATTACTGTAGTGCTTTGAAGGGCAAAACGTGAGCGGGCGTGCGTGCGTGGGTAAGGACGTGCGTGCGTGGGGTGGGGTGGGGGTGGGGGGTAGGGACGTGCGTGCGTAGGAGGTGGGCCATGCGTGCGTGGGGAGTGGGACGTGCATGCGTGGGTGGGGTGGGTTTGTGGTGGATTGGGCGTGCGTGGGGTGGGGTGTGTGGTGGGGTGAAGGTGTGTGTGGTGTGTGGGGGTGTGCAGGAGTTACCTCCCATAGTATTATTTTCGGCCCTGTTAAGGGCCTTTCTAGGTCATTTTCCCGCTGGTTGGCAAGTGGCACAGTTCTGGAGTATTTTTAGCCTTATGCTGGGTCTGCTAGCTAAGGAAGCAGGCTATTGATTTTTTAATCGCTTTGCCAGAAGTCTCGGAAGCCAACGTCGCTTTGCATATATTTTAAAATGAGCCTTCTTTTTTCATACAAGCTGTGGATCGAAATTCCAAGCTTGTGAAATTTGGATAGTAAAAAAAACAAAATGATAATTCCATCAGTTTTCTACACAGCCTGGGGTCCATCAGAATTTCAGTTTTCAAATAATTATCCCAGGACGCTTTTGGATTAGATTTTTTGAAAAGAGTTTTTGTTCTTTCAAGCCAATGGCCTAAAAGCAAAGATTGCCGAAGAGTTTTACGATTTTCAGCTTTGATCTCAGAACCGGCCTTCAACAAAATAGGCGTAATTTCAGTTATGTTTTTCAGTTTCATGAAAGCGCCTTCGTCAATCGGCTCATAATTAAGTTTCTCTACAAAACAATCACGTAAAAAATCATCCAGTTCACTTACTGTCATTTCACGTTTTTCCTTCTTCGTTTCCAAAACACTTAAACTCTCTTTTGGTCAGACCGGTTTCAAGCAACCGCGAGCTTAAAAAACATGTCCGCAGTCATTGACGTCCCGGCCAGGAAAGATCGACCCTGGCTGGGACGTCAATAACTGCCAGCCAGGAATGATGTCATACCTACTGTCGATTGGCTAAATGGGCACACGTGAGGTGTGAGCTGTCACGTGATTTGCGCGGCCCGCTGCACACAGCTGCAGCGAAAGCCGTGGCAGCTATATTGATTAGATCAGTCTGAGAGCGTAATATTGTTAAGCCATATAACCGTAGTTGATTTTGTGTGTTTGGAGAGAATGTAAATATGTTTGTTCACGATCACCCTATCTTATCTAGCACGCAAGCCCCCGTTTTTAAATTAACGATTACGTCGATTTTTAGAGGTTTTGAGGTGTTAATTTTAATTGTGAAACAGGTGTTAATTTTGGCCAAAACTGACATGAGATGTACGTGATTTGGATGTGAAAAGGGGGGGTTTCGTGGAAAATAAGATGGGTGGTCTTGAACGAACATATTTACATTCTCTAACCACCATGTGATTTTTTAGGGCTATCTTGCCCTTGGTTCCATATCTGATGGTATCATTGCACCACGTGCAGATGGCTTGGCCCGGCTGGTTGATTTTGCAAATGGAGTCTCCCACATGGATCTTCACCTCGTGGCTAACAGTCTCTTGACCACGCGATAAAGTCACTGTTGTACGCACATCTTCCTCCAGCCACTTCCAGTTCCACTTGTTTTTTAACAGAGGAATCGATCTCTGTGGCCAAAACTTTCTCATTCTCGGTGATTTGTCGGAACATGTTGACGACTTTGGACCTTTGACGTGCAAATTGTAAGACAATCCGCAAATGGCACTTTTCACAGCTAAGGGGTTACTTCCCTTCTTTATAGTTTCGGTAAGCCGAGTTTTCCATTTGAGAACAAACCGATCGAGAACAAAATCACGATCCAAGCTTTTGCTTACGAAAAACAAACCTCACTATACATATACCCCCCCCCACCCCCCCCCCCCCCCCCCCCCCCCCCCCCCCCCCCCCCCCCCCCAGTTTTCTCAACGGATTTACATCGACCTCAAAAACAGCCCCTGGGGCCTCCAAATCGGCGGAAATCCGTCTTTCGGCGGAAAATTCCCATACCTGTTGTCACACTGTCACTTTTGCCCGCACGCATTCATGACAGCATTTACTCCATACGCATACGCAATCTTTCCAATCAACCAAAAGGCGCACTACCGAATGTTTTTCTTCTCCCCCTCTCCTTCAGGGAAAAACACTTTACTAAATCACATCAAACAATTTATAAACGGATTTTATACATGTAGCTCTCTTTCCACTGAGAGGCAACTAACTCACGCAAGACTTCATAAAGTCACGGCCTTCACACAACATTGGCCCACAAAATCCAGACCAGGAAATAAATAATTCCAGTACTCACTGATGCCCCGCCTGCATCAAACACAAGACTTCATTATATGGTCGTGCTTTCCTGTCTCTCACAGACATCGTACACCCCCTTTAAATATTCTCCCTCCACTGGAGATGGGAAATTTCCAACTTCTCTTCCTCCCTTCTCCTGTCCCTGGAGAAGTGACGAGTTCCACTTCCTCTCCCTCGACTTCTCCTGACCCTGGAGAGATTATAGTTCCGACTCCTCTCCCGGAGTCTTTACTGGTAGGGGCTGAACTACCGGTGTGTTCCCCACACCATGGCCATCTCAACCACCTCAGGGGTTGCAAGGTGAAGAGTAAAAGGTGAAGGGTGAAGGGCTGGTAATGATGGTCAGCAGAGAGGACCAAACGTCCTGACGGGTTCGAGTCTCTAGGCCAAACTGCGGGGTTAAAACTGATTCTTTCCTTCCTCCTCCTAGTGAGTGCATACTCAGTTTTCAAAACACATGACCAGCACCTTCCCAAACCCCCTTATTAAACATCTCCTGAGTGGTCACTTTCACCCAATAAACCACCTTTCTTTCTTTAATGAGTATAACTCACAACAAATTGGGACGCCCGCTACACTAGTCAAGCCACATGAAATATTCTTCCTTTTTGGGTCGGGGCAGGGGGAAATGATTCATATCACTAACTAAAATGTGATGGAGCGCCCACATGCCTTTGATGTGAGGCTACGTCACATGACACCCCCCCCATCCGGGATGAAAAAAATTTTCTCACAAAATTTTTTTTTTTTAAAAGGATAAAACAACTTCACTTAAAACACAATCTCAGCCATGAATCTAAAAATTGTGAACCATCACACATGATTCACCAAAATAACAATCAACTATAGAACATCATCATGATCCACCATAAATAGCATATTTCAAACTTTCAGTCTTTCTATAAAAAAAAAAATTCATAATTGATCACCATACTTCACAAAATACATTTCACAAATTACATGGATAAAACAATTAGGGATATTAACAATTCAAATAAAATTGTGTTCATACATTAAGATGTGAAGCACAAAATTTTCCCTTGATCTTTGTCTCAAAATCTTTGTTTCAAAACCCTCATGAAAAGAGAATATTTCCAAGTGTAAATGTTTCTCAATAGACATGTAAACAAAATAAACATAGTTAAAACATAGTTTTTTCCCCACATGTAAAGTTATAGTCCATTGAAAAGTGAAACATAATTTTCCATTGTTGACAATGAACTAATGAAAACAATAGGTTTGTCTCACTGCACAATCAAAACATGTGTATATACATTTTAAAGAGTTATTTGCTCATCACACAAAACATATATATTCATCTTCACAAGCAAGTTAGACATAAATAGTACATGATGACTTTTTCATTGTTTACGAAAGAATAAAGCAAAAAAATAAATATGTATTACATCAACATCAAGTAGTTGTTTGTTTTGTAAAACATATAGTCACTTCAACAAGAAAATTAAGCATAAATACCACTTGATTTAAATAGTCAGTAGCATACAATGCACTGTCAAATGTGAGCACACCGTAATCATTAAGAAAGACAAAAAACAGGAATAGTCTTTCCCTTGAAAGACAGTTACATTTGTCCATGAATATTCATACACGTGACAATAAATCTGCCATGACATTTTTGTTCCAGCACTGGTTCAATTGTAAACTGGAATTCCTGCAAACAAGTATACTTTCACAAAATAATTTCCTTCTGAGAGCTGACACAGAATTCTTCGATGCGGGGATAGGCTGGGCATCGAACACAGTGATATTATTTACTTTTCTGTAATCGATGCAGAAACGCACCGATCCATCAGGTTTGTCCACCAATACAACTGGTGACTGTACGGAGATGTAAAGGTTCTATGCCCTTTTAAATCCAGCATCACTTTAAATTCTCTCTCGCAATCTCTTTTTTTGCAAACGGGAGGGGTATGGTCTGGTTCGCACTGGTATTCATAGTTACTGAATACTATGGGGGTTTAATACCAGTCACCGTACCTGGGGTATCTGTCAACACATCCTGAAAGTCTTTCAAAATGTCTTTGAGCTGTTCTGGTTTTTACTTGAAGACAAAACATTTGACAAAATCACATCGTCATAGGTTTCACCTTTGATAGCAGAGTAGGAAGGGGTACAACATCATCTGCACTGGTAGAATGTTAACACTCCTACATTTGCTGTTTTCACAACCTTTGATCTGTCCCTGTAAAGTTACATTGGTACAAATTCATCACTGATAATGTCTGTCATGTTGACACCAGTTTCTGACACAGGACATATCCACTCAACGACTGGTTTATGGCAACATTTGGGACGTTTTAACATACTTCTTCAACAGTTCCATGGAATACCTTTTCAGTGTTTGCCATTTTTATCTTATAATTAACTGCAGAAAGTTTTTTTCGACCACCTGAAAAGGACCCTTTCCACATAACACAAGCTTTTATGTTCATCATGAGTAGTACAAGGACTTTATTCCCCTACACTGAAGGAACGTGCCTTGCTTTTCTGTCTGCAAAAACCTTGTACACATCTGTTTTTCTATCACTGACTGTTGAGCAAGCTCACATGCATCCTTCAAACGATTATGCAGTTTCATAAACTATTGGTAAACAGTTTTTACTGTCAGGTATGTCCGTCTTTTCCGTCCATTGTGTCATCAGTAGATCCAAAGGACCCCTTGGTGAGTGTCCGAAAAGAAGCTCAAAAAGGTGAGAATCCCAGCGTTTCGTTCGGCATTTCCCTTATGCGAAAAGCAAAGCCGGTATGAAACGATCCCATTCATGGGGTTCTTGTCTTTGCAACCTTTCTCAACATGGGGCTTTAACGTTCCATTGAAACGTTCAACCATACCATTAGATTGGGGATGATATTGGGGTTTGTTGAAATGGAAGAGATTGACAACATCTGTAAATTTCTCTCAGAGATCGGAAATGAATTGCGTTCCACAATCCGAGAGAAATTCGTCTGGAAGACCCACTCTGGAAAAAATCGCAAGTAGAGCTTCAGCGACAGACACTGTATCAATTTTCTTTAGTGGAATCGCTTCTGGATACCTTGTCGCTGTATCCACCAAAGTTAAGATATACGAATCCCAAGAAGACAGTGGTAAAGGCCCAACAAGATCAATAGCAACCTTCCGAAATGGAAAAGGAAAAAGAGAGGCATTTGGGGCAAAGTGCACATGGGACGCGACCTTTCTGAGATGTCTTTTTGGCAGATGTCACATGAACGGCAGTATTCTGTAACTTCCTTTGTGACACCTGGCCAATAAAAAGAAACAAGAACTCTCTTTAATGTTCTTTGATTCCACAGTGACCAGCGAACAATGCATCATGAGCCGTGTGTAGTACCGTCTCTCTTAGTGGCTTTGGAACGACAACTTGTTTGTTGTCCTGTCCAGGTACACACCTATAGAGAATGTCAGAGTCCCCGTATGTACTTCGGTTTGTCCGTTTGGTATGCAGTGACAGTCTGTTTAGCAGCAGAAAGTATTGTCGTCAGCATCTCGTCTTTCCTTGCATTTCTTTTAGATCATCTGGGGTAATCTGGAGTTCATCCAGTTTTGAGACTTTTAGCGGGTTGTAGCCTTTCCCTGCTCTATTTATGTCCCGATCTGGTACTCACAAGACAAGGAACAAACGATCCTCCACACCACCATGTACTGTAGCGACACCTGGCAAATTGCCCAAGATCAAGTCGCAGACTGGGGAAACAAAAACACAGGCGGTAAGAAATTCCGGGGTAGTACGTGTATCTACTGAAATTTTCGCCAGCGGAAATGTTTTAATCTTGCCTCCAAACGACCTACCCCTTTGGACAGTGTCCAGATACTGGTTTCGAAGCACGAAAGATTTTCTTACACCACAGTAGTGCACCCAGTGTCTCCCAAAACCGAAGCCTGCAATCCCTTGATAAACTTTCCCTTTTCTAACACCAGTCCACAACAGCTTGATCTGGTGCCAAAACAAGGCCTTCCACAATCAGTGGAGACTAATGCGGATTTGAATCATTTGGTTTGAACGGGCAATTCCTTTTCAAAGGAACTTGCAATCGCAATAGAAACATCGCATTGTCTGAATCGGGAGCTGCCTGAATTTGTGAAAATTTGGTTCTGTCCACGAACTGGCCCCCAAAAGGGCTACGCGGTGGTCCCTTGTCCACGACCCTCGGAACGTTTGCTGAGGAGCAACGGTTTTTTCCGGCGGTGAGTACTGGTACTGACGAAAGTCACTCGAACCGCGGAAAAATCCCTGTCCGTTCCTAGGGTAGGTAAAATCCTTGAGGACTCAGAAATGACCCCACGATTTCCTTTCCGAAACTTCCCTCCCAATGGGATAGTACATGACCATGAGACCAAAGATAGAAAATCTCCATTTCCTAGCCACGCCTTATCTGGGTGAGCGATACAATACTGATCAGCCATCTGACACATTTCCTCAACTTTCAAATTGCCTTCTTTAAAGAAAGTGGCCAGATCTTTGCTCACGCCTGAAAAAGTTGCTCTCAAGAAGGAGATCTCGCAGTGTTGAAAAGTTTTGTTCGTCTTTGATAAATCGATCCCTCGATCCAAACAAAGACTCATTCGGATTAGAAACGACGGAAACGATTCTCCTTTGTCCCGGGCGCACAGAACGGAAACGTTCGCGAAAACGTCAGCAGAACATTAAATTTCTTCAGAAAATTTTCTTTCAAAATGATCCCAAGTTAAATTTTTTTGC
>JAFLJL010003851.1:0-17500 GCA_018398815.1 Conus ventricosus
ATTGATTCTGACATTTGCAGTGACAGATGTGTTGTTTCTCGATGGTGCAATCTCTTGATGTCTTTGCAAAAATGTATGTATCACAATTTGTGTTGGATGAGAGTGGGGATATATATATTATATATATATAATATTTAATATATATTTAGAGGAGAGAGAGAGAGAGTGAGAGAGAGAGAGAGAGAGAGAGAGAGAGGAGAGAGAGAGAGAAGAGAGAGAGAGAGAGAGAGAGAGAGAGAGAGTTTTTCAGCAACTTTTTTCCTCTCCACACTTTCGTTTTGTTCCATTTTACTACCCTTCGCTGGCTGCTTTGGGGGTGCTGTTGGATTCTTTTTTGAACCCTTGGTGGTGAGAACACCACAGAATTATGGACTGTGGTATGTCTCTATTTGACACCAAGGCACAGACACAATCAGCCGTGTCTCCCTGATGAGTCCGATCAAGCGGACAAAAAGCCTAGGAGCAGGCAATACAAATAAATGTGCCTTCAAGAAGGATTACGATGGTTCCCTCAGGCAGCTCGTGAAGGGCTTCTCATATTTATAATATATCCCCCATTTTTCTTCATCTTCAATGACATTATTTTATTTTATTTTATTTTATTTTATTTTTTTATTATTTTTTTTTTAAAGTTCAAATCTTTGCCAAGTCATTACTATAACGACTGAAGAATTGTTAACCTGCACTTGTTTTCCCCACTACTTAATTGTAATTGTTCAGCATTCTATTGTTTGGTCAATCAGTGGGAGATTGCATCTCTTAGGAGATCCAAGTAAAGGTTGTGCTGTACAATTCTTAGCCACTCACAATGCTTGGGTTATTGAACAGCAGAGCTGACCACTCAGACTGTTCCATATCTTTTGATCTCCCTTGCATCCTTGAATGGATCCTCAAGCATAGGCTCAAAGATTGTCCCCTACATTTTATACTGTTTGAATAGTGCTCTTAGTTTTTCAGCAACTTTTGTCCTCTCCACACTTTCGTTTTGTTCCATTTTACTACCCTTCGCTGGCTGCTTTGAGGGTGCTGTTGGATTCTTTTTTGAACCCTTGGTGGTGAAAACACCACAGGATTATGGACTGTGGTGTGTCTCTATTTGACACCAAGAGCGCAGACACAATCAGCCGTGTCTCCCTGATGAGTCCGATCCAGCGGACGAAAGGCCTAGGAGCAGGCAATACAAATAAATGTGCCTTTGAAAGGGATTACGATGGTTCCCTCAGGCAGCTCGTGAAGGGCTTCTCATATGTATAATATATTTCCCATTTTCTTCATCTTCAATTACGTTATTTTATTTTATTTTATTTTATTTTATTTTATTTTTTTTAAGTTCAAATCTTTGTCAAGTCATTACTATAACGACTGAAGAATTGTTAACCTGCACTTGGTTTCCCCACTACTTAATTATTCAGGATTTCTATTGTTTGGTTAATCAGTGGGAGATTGCATCTCTTAGGAGATCCAAGTAAAGGTTGTTCTGTACAATTCTTAGCCACTCAAAATGCTTGGGTCATTGAACAGCAGAGCTGACCACTCAGACTGTTCCATATCTTTTGATCTCCCTTGCATCCTTGAATGGATCCTCAAGCATAGGCTCAAAGATTGTCCCTACATTTTATACTGTTTGAATAATGCTCTTAGTTTTTCAGCAACTTTTTTCCTCTCCACACTTTCGTTTTGTTCCATTTACTACCCTTCGCTGGCTGCTTTGAGGGTGCTGTTGGATTCTTTTTTGAACCCTTGGTGGTGAAAACACCACAGAATTATGGACTGTGGTGTGTCTCTATTTGACACCAAGAGCACAGACACAATCAGCCGTGTCTCCCTGATGAGTTCGATCCAGCGGACGAAAGGCCTAGGAGCAGGCAATACAAATAAATGTGCCTTCGGAGGGATTATGATGGTTCCCTCAGGCAGCTCGTGAAGGCTTCTCATAAGTATAATATATTCCCCATTTTCTTAATCTTCAATTACTTTATTATTTTTTTTTTTTAAAGTTCAAATCTTTGCAAGTCATTACTATAACGACTGAAGAATTGTTAACCTGCACTTGTTTTCCCCCACTACTTAATTGTTCAGCATTCTCTCTCTCTCTCTCTCTCTCTCTCTCTCTCTCCTCTCTCTCTATATTATAATATATATATAATATATATATATATATTATATATTCAATTATAAACAAAGCCAGCTCCTATGTCTTAGATTGAAGAAATAGGGGGAGATAAGCATTCATATCTGCAGTGGTAGATAATTAGAAAATTTAACTAGACCTACGCTAGGAGGTTGCAGTTTAATTGGAATTATTACGAGCCTATTGTGGAGGAAGGAGAAGTTACGTTGAGTATTGGCGCGCACAGCGTTGCAGACAAATTTCAGAGCTGTATGGCCACTAGACTTACGCCTTTAGGGAGGGACAGTCAAATGGATTATTACTACGAACACTAATTGGGAGGGACGTAACTTCTTCTCGTCCTCCACAATAGGCTCGTAATAATTTCAATTAAACTGCAACCTCCTAGCGTAGGTCTAGTTAAATTTTCTAATTATCACTCGCCTATTGCTCCCGGAAGGGAAGCTGCGTTGAGACTTTAGAGAAAGTAAGGATGTAGCCAATATAAACATCATAGGCCAGACATGTAATGCCACACACATTTATTTACAATGATCCTTCATCATTTTCATTTACTGTTCACATAGCCATCAAGTACCTTCTGGCTGAAACTGGCACTGTTCTGTCTCTTATAGTATTTACAGAATGTTTTTCATTTGTCCAGCCCACTGCTTTCAATATTGTTTTCAATGAAAACTCGGGCCTGGGCGGCTGCACTGCAGCTTGCAGCCCTGGTGGAGTGTGCTGTGTACTGGTTAGTGTCAATGCCTGAGCGCGCTAGCACCTCTTTCACCCATCGCGCGAATATCTGCTTACCCACAGGTGCTGAGGTTTGGTGTGACTGATGAATAACTGCTGTTGGTGACTGCCTCTGAGATCCTTAGTTGTGTCAATATACTGCTTCAAGTGTTTCACTGGACACAGATTTTCATTCTTTGCAAATGCCCTAATCTCTGCTGGTTCTGTATGTTTCCCTGGCTTTGTTTTTTTTCAACACACATGAAAATCGTAACACACATTACAATCAAACATCTTTACATCACTTGTTTTCAAAGAGTATAAAGCATGACCTCTTTGTCCTGTAACTAAAGCTAACAACTTGCAAGTTTTCAAAGTCAGTTCTTTCAAAGTCAACTGATTGATGGGAGATAAGCATCTAAATAACTAAGTACAGTATTTACATCCCAAGTGTCCTTATATTTGGGTAAGGAAGGCCTATGTTCAAAATGCTCCTTTCACAAGTTCGCAAATAACTGGATGACTGCCCACTGAAAATCCATTCACAAATGGCAGATAGGCGGACAAAGCGGAGTGCGCCGAGTTTATAGCACTGTGGCTTGCTCCAGCACTAAAAGGTTCGGCAAGAAAGTTTGCTGCCTGCACAATGTCCGGCACATCATGTGGGATACTATTCTTTGCTGCGTACTGCTTCCACTTGGCAATGTAGGTGTTGTACACTGCGCGTGTGTGGGGGCGCCAAGAACTGACGATTAGCGCTGCTGCCTGATTGGAACAGCCTTCCCTCTGGTACCGCTCCCGGATACTTTGCATACCATCAGTTGAAGGCGGGAAAGAAGGGGGTGGGTTCTCCCTTGCTGCGTGGGGAGGAAGAGGATGGTGTCTCGTGTTGGTAGCAGTACTGGGTCTTGTGTCAGCAGCTGTGTCAGCAGAGGCCACCAGACTTGAGTTGGCCAGCGGGGCACCACCACTACCCCCATCACTCTCTCTTCACCTTCCCCAACACTGCCGTGATCGTGCTAAAAGGGGGGAAGGCATAAAATTGAAGGTTACTCCAAGGGAGAGAAATGCATCTACTGCATAGGCGCTTGGGTCAGGTCTGTAAGAAACATAGCGCTGCATTTGGTTGTTCAACCTTGAGGCAAAGAGATCAATGTCAGGATTCATATGCAATTGTATCAATGCTTTGTGAAGCTCTTCTCTGTTCAGCTTCCATTCTGCATCCAGGTTTATTTTCCTTGACTCCTCATCTGCTGTTTGTTTTCCTTACCTGGAATATAAGCAGCACTCAACCATACATGATTGTCAATGCACCAGTTCCATATCATCTGTGTCATCAAATTACATGAATAGGTATGACTTGTTCCCATATGATTGATACATGCAGAGCAGTTGTGTTGTCTATCATGATACGGACATGTCGCCCATAAACCTGATTTAGGAAACATTTCAAAGCAAAAAATGCTGCCTTAAGTTCCAGATAGTTGATGTGAAAATCTTTTTCTTCTGGCAGCCATTCTCCCCCAGATTTTGACTGTTCACATGCACAACCCCATCCAGTTTTTGATGCATCCGAGGTCAGGGTGACATCAGGCTCTGTTTGGTGAATAACATTATAAGCAGTCTCAATGTTGTTGATCCACCAATTTAGTTCTCTTTTGGCAAGAGGCGACAATGTCATGTGTCTGTCAAAATTCCCTGCATTCAGCAACAGTGCTGTCTTTTTCTCTTTCTCCAGCTGTCTATAATGAAGTGGCCCATGCATCACCGCTGGAAAGGAAGCCACTATCTTCCCAATCACTCTTGCCACATCCCTGATACTCACTGTATCTTTCTTGACAGCTGACAGGCAAATCGAAACCATGTCTGCTACTCTCTCAGGTGTTAAGTTACTGTCATTGACTCAGAGTCAATGATGACTTCCAGATACTGAATGCGACGAGTGGGTTCTAGTACTGATTTTTGGGGATGCCAGAGACCTCAGAGTTTCACTGTGTTAAATACATTAGAGGCGCATGACATTCTCGTCTCTGCAAACAAAAGTGAATCATCCAAAAATACTGAGGAAAGATGACCTTCCCGTCTCAAGGTGGCAAACACAGGTTTTAACAGCTTGGTGAATTTACGTGGTGCAAGTGCCAGCCCATTAGGCAGACAGTTAAACTGCCAAAGCTGGCCATCCCACTCAAATCTGAGAAATCTTCTGTGTTCCTCTTTGACTGATACTGGAGTAGTATGCATCCTTCAAGTCAATTGAAGCCATGCAGCAGTTTGGAGTCACTAGTTTTAGAGCAGTATGCAAGGTTTCCATTTTGAAGTGATAATAAACGATATCTTCGTTTAGTTTCTTTAAGTTCAGAATCATTCTATGAGTTCCGTCTTTCTTCGGAAGAACAAAAACTGGTGACACAAACTGCTCTGCTTCAGCCTGACAGTTTAAAACCACACCTTTTTGGCTAAGTTCTGTATTTCTTTGTCAATAACTTTCTTTCCTGATGCATTTAACTCAGGCTGGAAAGTGTAATCCTGTCTGATTTGGCCAATATCACATTCAAATTGAAGGCTCACGCCTTGTACTGTTTCTAAAATTTCAGGGTTCTTTTGTCAAATTTTTCCATCCATCTATCAACATATTGTGTAAGCCTGCCACCTTGAAAAAGTAAAGCTCCTGTCTCATTTCATTCCAGCAGATGAGGAGGAATAGTGTGTCTCACCTGGCCATCCAAGAGTGACACAGACTCTAGGCTTTCTTCTGGTAGAACTGTCTTGCGTTTCTGTTCCCCTGGAACTTCTTTTGATGGCCGTAGTGTTGCTGTCTCTGGCCTAAAAAAGGACGTTTTTTCTTTGTTGTTGGCTTTCTGCCATGGTCTGTTACGTTGTCTGTTGTCATAACGACTTGGGCCTGCACCACGTGACAGTCTGTCCAGCTCTTTGATTTCCTTGATGGAAGCAGTCAGATTGTCTCCAAAGAGCTGACCAGTAATGGGAACACTCTCACTGCACAATCCTGTCAGCTGTCTGGGAGATGGGGGCGCAGGACCTGTCTGCGTTTTACTGACAGCTCGTGACATGCATGACCAACAAGGCCAGAGCATCAGCGTTCTGATCAGTGACAGAGGCTTTGATGTCTGCATCAGTCAACTTTTTTTGCTATATGCTTTGAGTATAGTCTGAGTGCTCTGTGCCAGTGCTGCTGTGGCTTTGACAATGGCTCTCTGCACTGAAGCCATCTTAACATCAGCCTGTTTGACAGTGGCTGGCAAATCCTTCCAGATTTCTGTATTCACTTTGGGCACCTGAAGCTTAGGGCAGTTGTCTGGGTGTTGGTATTTATCAAGCCTTTCTTTAAATTTTGTTTCAGAAAGCCCCTGTGCAAATCATTTATTAATGATCTCAGCCATTGAGTCAGCCACTTTGTCAGCTGTTTTCTCTTATTGTCCAAGTCTTGTTCTATCTCCTTTAACAAGTCATCATCTTGACATTCAAGGGAAATAGTATCCACAGCATCATCATAGATTTCTCCATCTGACGATGACTCAGAGTCCTCATTGCTCAGAGTGGCATTAGCAGTTTTCTTAACCGGTTGTTCACCTTTCGTGCGCCTGCACTCGCCACGGTCGGACATGACCAAGTTTCTTCTCCCTCCTTACCAGAGAGAGAATCGCGCCGTCTCTTTGTGCCACGCGGTGCCTGGATGTGATCCGGTCTTTGTCCGAAGTTTTGGCGGCCAACAGCTTGTGAATAGCCTCTTCCAGTCTAGAAAATCTGTCATCCATTTGACTGATGCGAGCATCAAGCCTCTCGACTTTATCCTTCTTATCTATAGTTGCTACCACTTGGTCCTGTGCCCCTGAATGACTGGCATGCTTAGCTAGGGTTATATCTCATGTACCGCACACAGGCGGAATGGTACTGCCAAATCGCAGATAGTTGTATATCGCACACAGGCGAACAGGATAGTTGTATATCGCACACAGGCGAATTAAGGTACAGCCGCACACAGGCGAAAGTTATGAACTATACTCCAAACTGTATGGTCATATGATGCATGCAACACAGGCGTTTTTTTTTTTTTTTAAGGCTTCTCTCAGAAAAAGCTATTATACCCAATTAATTCAATCCAATTATACACGTACACCACTTTTTACGCTGCCAAGATCTACTCGTGAATGAAAAAAGGGGCTGCCACTCACCTTCAAGTTCTTGTGTACTTTGCACACTGGTCTCATTCACTTGTACTTACGTTATCATTCATTCATGTAGGCTACCTACACATGCTCGCACAACCGTTGCCTGCAAACGCCAGCGTCCAATTGCCTGCAACGCTGTGCGCGCCAATACTCAACGCAGCTTCCCTTCCGGGAGCAATAGGCGAGTGATAATTCTGCCTAACTGTGCTTGAGTGAGTGAATGGGGAATAATAAATGTTGCCTTCAGCAAGCTTATAGTCTCCAAGGGGGGAACAATCTCCAATGGTGAGGAAACTCACGAACATATAACTCCTGGTCAGATACCGGTATTTCGAAGTTTATTATTGAATATTTCTTGCAGTCATTACAACACCAAGATGCTCTGTAAGTTGCTTGAATGGTGCTAGGTAATTATCCTTGGAATTTATTAGTTTATTGTAATTTAGTCCCTTGCGGAATCATTCCAAGAACTGGCCCTCAGCACTTGTGTCTTAAGAGGTTATCTTTTTATATTATATCCTTTTTCTGGGATAGCATTCTTCTTAAAACCGAAAAGGCAGAGGAGTCAAGTTACCACTTTCCGCGGTCACTGAGGAGAAAGTCAGGTTTCGAAATACCGGTATCTGACCAGGATATCTTCTCTCTCTCTCTCTCTCTCTCTCTCTCTCTCTCTCTCTCTCTCTCTCTCTCTCTCTCTCTCTCTCTCTCTCTTGTGTGTGATTGTTCATTATATGGGTGATCGGATTGCTATAATTCCGACAGTGCCCGAATGTGACCTATTAATGCTTAGTTTCAAAGTGAGGGGACTTCAGGCAAAAATGGAAATACATTTTAAAGAATTTAACGTGCACCCGCCAGTTAACTTGGACAAACAAATCAAAAGACAAGTCACGACGCACTTTGGCCTCTTAGGTCTCTTGCAGGCAAGACAAACAACATTGAAGACACTCAAAACAAAGTACCAGCATTCAAATCCCAAATTCAGCCCAAGATAGATGTTGAACATGTATTACTCTCAATGCTTAGTACGTGGAATGCAGTCCCCAACTGCATGTTGCAAAAAGAATAGGGGCCATGCATGGATCAAGCCATGTACACTGTGATGGCTTTTACAAATGCACACACACACACACACACACACACACACACACACACACACACACACACACACACACACACACACACACACACACACACACACACACACAGAGAAAGACACATTTACACACACACACACACACACACACACACACACACACACACAACACACACACACACACAACACACACACACACAACACACACCGCGCGCGCGCGCGCGCGCGCGGCGTGCGTGCGTGCACTTGCACACTCACAGAGAGAGAGAGAGAGAGGAGAGAGAGAGAGAGAGAGAGAGAGAGAGAGAGAGAGAGAGAGAGAGGAGAGAGAGAGAGGAGAGAGAGGAGAGAGAGAGAGAGAGAGAGAGAGATCGTTTCTCGTCCAGTCACAAATTTTCATGCAACCGTGCTTACCGGAAGGTTGTTGCCCGGAAGCCGGTTGGAAAGTTTAGCTGACTGCTGCTCACCTGCGCACTGATAAAACCCGGGTGAGTTGAACCGGTTAGGCAGTCTCTGCAGTGATTCCGGCAACGCAAGTACACAGAAGGCCGAAGAGGGACTCCAGCTGTTTTTTGTGGCAGTCAGCTATTTATCGCCTCAATGTTTATTTATTAGCAAACCGAAACCGTGTTCCCGTTTAGGAGCGACTGAAACTTCCTCAGCGCACTTGTGAAGGTTTTGTTCGGAAAAAAAAGTATTTGTTGTGTTCTGTTATCCTATGAGTGTTAAAGGAAGTGGTCTTCAGAAAAAATAAAGATTTTGTTTATTCTGTGACTTAACTAGCTATGAACTTCATGATGAAAAAAGGTGTTTATTCTAATATGGTGTGCGAGAAGAGGGATAGTTTTGATGCTATGGATAATAAGCTCCCAGAGTGAGCGACAGAGACTTTATATATTGGTTTATATGTTGGTTTTGAATTTTGATGTGGATGAGTATTTAACTCGCTCTTGATAGGAATATCGAATAGTTGTGTGTTGGTAAACAAGAATGTGTGGAAATGTTTCCCTTGCATATATTGAATCGTTTGAGAAAAAACAAACTTTTAAAATCTGTGTGAGCCACAGCTCCTGTGAGACTGTCACCTCTCCATCGTCTCGCCGTCTTCATCGTTTCGTCGTCGTCGTTGTCTTCATCGTCGTTGGACCCAACAGGGCTAGTTGATAGGCGTTATATATAGACATATTTTGTGTGCACGCCTAATGGTTGGCGTGCCGACCTATTAATGTCCTTGCGTTTGTTATGTTATATGTTTGTCTGATGGCTCGGGCAGCAAAAAACAAAAAGAAGTATCGTTCTGTTGCCTGGCTGTCAATGTACGGGTGAGTGTGTGTGTGTATGTGCTTTGGAAAAGTCGTGCATGCATCCGTAATTTCTGAGTGAGAGTCGGACAGTCAGACACCTGCAGATACACCCATACCATCCGTAACAGAGGTAGAGAGAGAGAGAGAGAGATGAGAGAGAGAAGGAGAGGAGAGAGAGAGAGAGAGAGAGAGAGAGAAGACAGACAGACAGACAGACAGACAGACAGATATACACAGAAAGGAAGAGGGATAGGCAGAGACAGATCACGCACACTTCACTATAGTACAGCTAGACACGACACAAGAGCAATCTTCAATTCAGGTCAGAGTAACTGACAACTGTCTCCTCAACGACTGCCTGCCACGCTATACTTTGGTCATGGATTGGTCGGCGGATGATAGAATCAGACAAATGAAAAATCACAGAAAAAGGCTTGAATGCTTGGGAAAGGGACACCGAGTGTAGGCAGATGAGGGATAGATATGTTTGGAGGAGGGACGTGTGTGTGTGTGTGTGTGTGTGTGTGTGTGTGTGTGTGTGTGTGTGTGTGTGTGTGTGTGTGTGTGTGTGTGTGTGTGTAGTTGTGGTGGGGGAAGTCATACTGATGTGCATGTTAATGATTGTGATGATGGTGATAGTGTTGATGACCATGATAGTGGTGAGGATGATGGTGTTGTTGATGTTGTTGTTGTTGTCTTGTTTTTGATGTTGTTGTTGTTGTTGATGATGATGATGATGACGATGACGACAATGTCGATGATGATAATGATGACTACGACGACAACGATTATGATGATGGTGTCCAGAACGATAATGCTGTCGGGGGTGATGATGATCTGACGGTTGCGAAGATGATGAATGAGAGAACGAACAAACGCACGAATGAATGAATGAACGAATAAATGAATGAGGAATGAATGAATGAATGAATGGATGGATGGATTAATGAATGAATGAATGATAATGAATGAATGAATGAATGAATGAATGAATGAATGAATGAATGAATTCAGTGAAATCTGTTGAAGTAGAATAAGGAAACATATATAGCAAAAAATAAATTGACACCAAGGGACACAAAAATGATGGCTATGGTGGTGTTTTAATATTGAAGTCGACGTTTGTACTGATGAATAAGAGCGTGAGACAGATGGACATAAGCCATCAGTAGAGAGAGAGAGAGAGAGAGAGAGAGAGAGAGAGAGAGAGAGAGAGAGAGAGAGAGAGAGAGAGAGAGAGAGAAACACGTGGAGCTTTCTGTTTAACTATATGCCATACGGAGCCCTTGTTGTCAAGCAAGCAGTGTTCATTTCTGTAATGAAAATCAGAAGTCATCTGGAAGACAGTCCATCACTGGATAACATGACAGAGAGTGCGTCTGCCCCAGAGAGCACACGAGAGACGGTCGGCCTGTTTCAACCCACGTAGAGAGGTCTGTGAGTGGAGGGAGGGAGGGGAGAATAACGGGGACGAAGGATGGTGGTTAGGGGGAACGTGGTTTTAGAATTGAGGAGGAGGAGGAGCGAGAAAGTGGGAGGTCGGAAGGGGAAGGGGACATAGAGGCGGTGGGGGACGAGATGGAACGAGGCAGTCCAGAGATTGCTTTGAGTTTCTCTGGAAGCGGTAGTGGGTAAATACTGAGGCCACAGTGGAAATAACCTCTTCCCAGGGTTGTCCTAATTCTGAGTGATCGGTCTTTTTGCCACATACGCAGTATTGACAAAGTAATTATGTTGGTAATCGAATTATATGTCGTCAGCTTGTTAAAATATCTTTTATGACCTTTGGTTTATTTGCAGCATCTATGTCGGGAGTTCCCCGAGTTAGGCCTATTTGTTAGCTTGATAACAGTTATCATGCGAATCAGTAAGTTAGGCCTGTTTGTTAGCTTGATAACAGTTTATCATGCGAATCAGTAAGTTAGGCCTGTTGTTAGCTTGATAACAGTTATCATGGAATCAGTAAGTTAGGCCTTTGTTTGTTAGCTTGATAACAGTTATCATGGAATCAGTAAGTTAGGCCTGTTTGTTAGCTTGATAACAGTTATCATGGAATCAGTAAGTTAGGCCTGTTTGTTAGCTTGATAACAGTTATCATGGAATCAGTAAGTTAGGCCTGTTTGTTAGCTTGATAACAGTTATCATGGGAATCAGTAAGTTAGGCCTGTTTGTTAGCTTGATAAACAGTTATCATGGGAATCAGTAAGTTAGGCCTGTTTGTTAGCTTGATAACAGTTATCATGGAATCAGTAAGTTAGGCCTGTTTGTTAGCTTGATAACAGTTATCATGGGAATCAGTAAGTTCAATTCGCAGTGTTCGTCATGGCGGCTTCTACATCCTTGATTCACTTACCACATAAATTCATAGTTGTTATATTTGTGAACAGAATGTGAAAAAAGGATAAGAACAAAGAAAGAAGCTGAGACAGAAGAAAGGAAGGAAACAAAGAAGAACGAACCAAGCAAAGAAAGAATACACAGATGAAGATATGATGAAAGAGACGAAGGCAAAAAAGAAAGGGAAAAAATGACAAATAAGAAACAACAAAGGAAAGAAAAGGGAACAAAGAAAGGTAGAGCGATGAAATAAAAACGCAAAGAGAAAAAAAAAGAAACAAGAAAAAAAAGGCAAGAAGAAAAGGAACATCAATAAGAAGAAAGGACAATGCAAAAATAAAATAGAATAAATAAATAAAATAAAATAAAGCGGCTGTGATGTTAGTAATACTATTGGGGTGCAGATTCCGACGCTGTCCGAGAGGCTGAGATGATAAGTAGATCAAGACAGCGGGCAAAGTGAATTAGGCCATGTAACACCTCACACTTAGCTGTCCTTTTCGCCCTCTGGCCTGTAATGCCCGATGACCATGATCGTATTTCACTAGCCCCACAATGCAAGCATATCATGGACACCAAAAGTCAAACGTACTTCCATCTATGTATACCCGAAGGTATTCCTGTGGTCATGACTGTATTTAACTAGTCCCAAGCTTTACACGAAGAGAAGTTCAAATGTACTTTCATTCTATTTGCTCAGTGGAGAACCGCAAGCCACAATGACGCAACTCTTGCTACTTCCACATTGGACAGAGAGTTCCATTCCCTGACTGCACACAGTGGAGGTATTTCACGACTAAAGTTTGGTCTAACCTAGATGCTTGGCTGTTGATTGAGAGTGACAGGATTACTGCTTTAACCCGATCGTGTCTCCATTGCTCTTGTCGATAAAGCAGACACCAAGTCTAAAGAAGAATGTATTCTGGAAAAGTTCATCATGGTGTAAACGATGTCTCTTTCCCTCTTCCTAACAGGTCTTTCCAACATAAGTAAATAACGTTCTCGCGCTGTTAAATAACATAACAAGATCTGTTGACGATGTGTTTTGAAGGTGTGTTTTTTGTGAAGAAATTAATAACAGAGCAATGCTAAACAAACTGCTCAATCTTTCAGTCTTGGACCTTTTCCGATACTTCTTGAGACTCTTCTTCATTGTATCTGTCTGTTTGTCTGTCTCTCTCGCCGCCTGTTTTACTCTCTCTCTCTCTCTCTCTCTCTCTCTCTCTCTCTCTCTCTCTCTCTCTCCCCTCTCTCCCCTCTCTCTCTCTCTCTCTCTCTCTCTGTCTGTCTGTCTGTCTCTCTTTCTCTGTTTTTCCTGTCCCTGCCGGTTTGTCTGTCTATCTTAACTAATTTCTATCCTTTCTTGTTTGCTTCCATCCCCCCCCTTCACCCTTCATTCGCTGTGTGTGTGTGTGTGTGTGTGTGTGCGTGCGTGGGGTGCGTGCGTGCGTGCGTGCGTGCTTGCGTGCGTGCGTGTGTGTGTGTGTGTGTGTGGTGTGTGTGTGTGTGTGTGTGTGTGTGTGTGTGTGTGTGTGTGTGTGTGTGTGTGTGTGTGTGGCTTGATTACTTGTTTAAAACCTTTAGCGGTGACAAAGCAATAATTTGTCTTCATAAAATGTTTGGTTCTGCTTAAAATATTTCTTGTTTGTTCTTCACGTGGGGCACACTTTGTCAGACATGAAAGCCCACCAGAGTAGTTGAAAACACACACACACACACACACACACACACACACACACACACACACACCACACCACACACACACACACACACACACACACACCCCACACACACACACACACACACACATACGCAGGCGCAGGCGCGCGCGAACACACACATACACACCCACACCCACAGAGACAGAGAGAGAGAGAGAGAAGAGAGGAGAGAGAGAGAAAGAGAGAGAGAGAGAAGAGAGAGAGAGAGAATAAAGAGATAGAAAGAGAACCAACCAGCAATCAACCAAACACAAATAACAAAAACACACAAACAAAACGAATCTCTCGGGATGGGTTCGTTCAGTTACGATTGTTCGAATATCAAGTACGTGTCGGTTTACTCTTCTTCTTCTTCTTCCAAAAATACTGGTTCACTCAAAAACGAGTAAGGTCCTCCAGCGCGCTGTTAAAAAGTAAAAGAAAATAGCAAAAGTATGCGACTGAGACTGTTGGCCCCTGGAGCAAATTGGCAACAAGGGTCGCACTCGTATATTTCAAAAGTTTAAGAAAGCAATGGCCAAATTCAGGCCCAGGTTAACAGTAAAATATTCTGTGTAAGTTAAAATAAAAATCGTCAATATGCAGATCTCAAAACTGTCGTATCATATAATGTTTTTTTAAAATGAGATTGCATTTGGTGCAATTCTTGAAGGCCCCGGCAGTGAGTCGCACAGCCGTAACAGATTAGGATAAAATGAACGTAGAGTGGCTGTCAATATTATGATTGCAAGGCATGGTATAACATTGACCGACACTCCCGGTGCTACTTTTATTCAATAACTATTGTTCCATGGAATATCAATTAGTTTTAGCTCATGCCTTTGAAGAAGAATGATAAGTTGATAAAAGCTCTTCTCTCTTCTAAGGGTTTACCACTTTCTAATTTCCTTCAAGTTTCTTCCTAGAAATTCCCCTTTTCTCTGATGTGGTTCTCTGTTACGAACCGTGCTCGCTCTCTTCTGATCATTTCGAAGGTTATCAATGTCCTTTAGATGGTAAGAATCCCAAACTGAGTCAACCATATTCCAGTACTGGTCTAACCAGTGTTTTGACGCAGTCCGCCTTTAACCTTTTGTGGGGCCAGTCATTGATTAATCTGTTAAGAAGCTAAGAAGTTATTATGCTTTCTCTACATACTAAAAAGGTAGTGTTCTTTACCATTGAACGACTATCTATAATCACGCCTAAATATTTGCAGGCATTATTTCTTAAGAATAGTATTATGGATAAAATAATCTGATCTACTTGGTGAGCGTTTGTTACATTAACGCAAAACTTGCACTTTTGGAGAATGAATTCCATTTTCCCAGATCTATCCCACTCTGTAAAGCGTTTTAGATCTTCATGTAGAATGCGTGTATCATTCTTGCTTCTGATGTTCTATAGAACTAAGCTGTCATCTGCCAAAAAGCCTTACAGTAGTTCCAGGAGAGAGATGTCTACTTATGTCATTTATATAAATTAAGAAAAACAAGGCCCCAGAACATTCCTGTGGGTACACCTGACAAGACGTTTACAAAGGGATGACGACCCTTCACAAAAACTTTCAGCTTCTCCCAAAGAGGAATGATCTAGGCCCATTTAGGCAAAGAACCGCCAATTCCGATGTGTATCTAATTTACGAGCACATCAGGCCCTCAGTCAACCTGAATCAAAGGCTTAAGAAAAGTCTAATAAAATTGCAGTCATTTGCTGCTGTTGTTAAGACAGTTATTAAAATCATTGAGAGTTTTTATAAGTTTGAATCACACAACTTCCTTCCTGACCTAAAAACCATGCTGGCGTTATTAAAGAAGTCATATTTTGTTCAAGATGGTCCAGTTAGTGCTACTAATATTATGTGTTCAAGTAGTTTGCTGATATTGATGTAAGAGATACAGTCTATAGATCTCTGCTTTTGTTTTGTCACCTTTTTGAATAAGGGAACAATGCTCGCATCTCGCACTCAACAGGTATTACTCCCCAGTCTCAGTGAAGCATGGAAAGTAGTTGGAATACCTCACTCAATTCATTGGCAACAATAATTTAAAGAAGCTTGCCAGGAACGCCCTCGGGACCAGTATCTTAGTTTTTCATTGATGTTGGTCAGTAACTTAAATACTCCTGCTTGTTTACTTTGATGTTTTGCATTTTCAGGGTTTATCAACATCCTTTTAGTCTAACGTTAATTAAAGGTTATGGGGATTTTGAGAAAACTGAACAAACTGCTTTGATTTAGTAAATTTTGCTTTCCCGATCAGGGTCAGTATTAGGTTATTCTGGTTGTTTTCTCAGGTCAGGAATCCCAATGTTGTCCTGTCCCTCTAATCCTTATGTAAGACCAAAATTTCTTGTTTTGTAATGATCACCTTCTGAAATCATCGAATTAACATAATTGGAGAGAGCAAGCCTAACAATCTCTCTGACACCTTCTCTAATATGTTTATACCTAACCAGTAATCTTTCGAATTAGGATTATAACAATTTCATAAAGGAAACGATGTTTCCTTCTCAACAAACGTTTAGTTTATTTTGTAGTAATCCATGGCTGGTAGGTTCTTGCTTGAAGTTATTTTAGTAGGTATGTTGTCCTCCATAATAATTTCCAATTTAGTTTTTATACACCTTCCAAAGGTCACTGGCATGATCTTATAACACAATGGGACCTCAAAAAAGACGACTGAAATCATGAGTTAACCCTGGGCGCAATTTTGGTAAATCCTGCTTGGTTCCAGAGTCTGATGTAACGTTTAGGGGGTTTTCCTTTCGAAGGGTATGAAGGTTTCTCTCTAATAGAATTATGTCATGATCACCCAGGTCCTGCAATTAATTCCTGATTTGCCTAAAGCCGCCCCTGGACAAATGGTAAAAAAATAAATCCAGAATGCTTACCACGAGTTGGTGCTTCAACTGACGCATCTAATCCTATGTCTTTTGGTGGTATCAAAAAACTGATATTAATATTTTTACTTATGATTACCAAGTATGGCATCTCACCCCAATCAATATCTGGTAAGTAAAGCTCCACCAAGTCCATAATATTGCCTTCCAATGGCCCAAAACAATATTAGAAATGTCTCTGCAAATAGACGAACATACATTTTCATCAGAGTCAGGAGGTCCTGTAAACTGATCCAACAATGACAGTTCTCTTATTCTTAAAAATAATCCTACAAAATAAAACTTTTCACTATTTTTGTCTTGATATAAAAACTCATCTGGCTAAGTTCCGTTCCTAATGGCAATTCAATACTCCCCCACCTCTTTTCCAAGTCAGTCCTTTTCTAATAAATATCAAACTCCTCCAATAAAGTTCTCAGCTGGATGTTCCATTCTAGCCAAGTTTCTGTTTCCAATACAACATCAATGTTTTTTCGATGATCTAATTACTGAGTCATCCTTTTTCTTGATAAGAGAATGAAAAATTTACGACTATGCAGTTAAGTTTATCTTTTTCTCTTAATGATTTTGAGTTCAGTGCACTTTATGATTTGGGATTTTATCAGTTTTAGAAATCAGGGTGTGGATGCAAACTTAGGACAAAATTTCAGTTTTCTTTTGGGGTTCGTTCTCTGAGATAGGGTCAAACGGTTGCTTTCTGAGCTGCAGTCCTTCAAATAGAATCTTCAAAAGGTCTCGAACTAAAGTTAGGAAGCCCACAGGTATAACAAGTCCAAGATATATCACTATTGCAAATGCTTCTTAAACCTGCGATTTTAATAACATACGTTAGTGTGATACCATGTATTGCAGACGTCACAGGCAACTGCTTTATGTTTCCATGTGACCTCTCAAATTGCAAACTCCTCATGGATATTTTACTTTGGTGACGGACCAGGAATGAGTTCAAATGTCTTCTCCCGTTTAGCAGGATGAAGGCTAAAAGCATGATATAACTCTCTCTATGCCAAACTCTTTTATTCAAACAATTCCTATCACTGTACTATTTCTGATGTTTAAAAGAATCAGGGGTTTCAAAATCTGGCCTAGAAAAAGATGTGAGAACAGTAATGGTTGACCCGCAT
>JAFLJL010003851.1:22500-24659 GCA_018398815.1 Conus ventricosus
CCAGGATGGATTTCAGTGGTAGTTTCAGCTTTGCTTGGCGACAGTATAGCGCTATGTCACTCAGACAGGGTGCGACACCAAGCCATTTCCTTGTGAACTTGTTGATTTTGGCGTCCATTGCCTCCATTATGCTGGTGCAGATGTCGTATATCATCAGAGGCCATAAGAGCCTTGGTATCAGCATGAACTGCAGACACCAGACCTTGTATTTGCCAGGGAGCCCACACTGGTCAATGGTCTCCAAGCCTTATTCTGACAGCTGTTTGGTTTCTTTTGCTCTTTGTGTGTCTTTCAGGGTATCATCATACCATCTTTAAATGCTCTTGACTGGCTCTTCTGTGACTGTTGGAATGGCCTGGTTGGCAACACCGAAGAGCACAGATTCAGCCACTTTTCCTTTCCTCAGTGAGAGACTCCGTGATTTCTTTGGCTTGAACTTCATTCTGGATGTGGCAACTATGTCGTCCAGCCTCTCCAACACATGACGTGTCTTGTCGTCTTTGGATGAAATCACTGTAGTGTCATCCATGAAGGCCTTGAGAGGGGGCATCTTGTATCCATCGCCAAGGTCTGTTTGTCTTGCGTTGCTTGTTGCTGCTTTCAAGATGACTTCCATTGCCAACACGAACAGTATTGGGGAAATTGCACAGCCCATTGCAATGCCCACTTCCAAGTTGATCCAATCTGTTGTGTACTCCTTGGTAGAGAACTGCATTGAGAAGCCATTGAAGTACTCTTGAGCATGTCGCGGATGTTCTTGGCACATGGTACATCTCAAGAGCCAACTGTATCATCTCATGGGGTACAGATCCATATGCGTTTGCCAGATCAAGCCACACTACGTCCAGGTCTCTCTTTTCTGTTTTTGCTCTTTGGATTGCGTCCCAGATCATTGTGGCGTGTCTCACAGCCAGCACCTGGATGCACCTTTCTGGACTGACACATCCAAGTACTTGTTTTCCATGAGGTACTTGGTCAGCCTTGCTGCCATGACAGAGAAGAAGATTTTCCCTTCGACGTTCAGTAGTGATATTGGCCTGAACTGGCTGATGTCACTTGAGTTTTGCTCTTTGGGGATGTACACACCATCTGCCGTCATCCACTGGCCGCTGATCTTCTGGTTTCTCCAAGCTGATCGCAGCAGCCTGTGGAGCCACTCAGCACCTTGGGACATTTCTTGTACAGCTGGTAAGGTATTCCGTTTGGCCCTGGTGATGATCTGGCTCTGGCTTTGTCGACCACCTTCTTGATTTCCGCCAACGTTGGAGGCTTGTCATTGAACTGTTCCTCAGGGTGGTTGGCCACACCAGACCTTGAATGGCGAGTGTTGCTTTGCTCTGTGAGTCAGAGTATGTTTTCCTCAGATGCTGCTCAAGAACTCTTTGTCCACATTTAGGTCCCAGATTTCGGCTGCTCAAACAGTGTTCTGGCAAACTGGAAGGGGTCTCTGAAGAAGCGCTCTGGGTCTTCTTCTTTTTGCTCTTCCTCTTCCTCGCAGATTCCGCTTTGCTGAGGCGCTGTGTTTTGCTTTCAGGTCTTTCCAGAGTTTTTCCAAGCCTTGTTTTTCAGCTGGCAGTGCGGTCTTCATTTGCTTCTTGAGGTTTTTCTTTTGGACCCTGATCTTGTCATCTCTTCTTGGCGTCTGGATTTCTTTGGATGTGTTTTCTCTTTGGGTAGTTTTGCTCCATAGGCGTCTCTACATGTGGCATACACAATGTCCCCATATGTGGCTAGTTTGTGTTCCATGGTGCTTTTCCCTATCAGTGCATCGAGTCTTTGGACGATTTTTGCATCCAGTTTCTCCCAATCTTCAGTTTCTTTGCTTGTGGCAGGTTGAGTTTCAGGCGCCTGGCATCGAGGCCTGTGCAAATTCCCATCCGAACCAACAGCGTGGATGTCCTTGGCACTGTGGTTTAAATCCTGGCCTTGGTCTTCCGACGTCTTATCTGCTGATGCAGTGCGCTGCTGCCGATTCAGATGAGTAATCCCATCTTTGTTCTGTGGATCTTCATGCCACGGGTGGTAGCGAAACGCTTTTCCACAGACACAGGATATTCCATTTGGTCCATGTTCATAGTCCGTTTGGGATTTGCAGTCGTGATTGGTTGAGCACCATGGTTCATCTTCTCCACCTTTGGTGATCCTACGTTGGCAGTTGG
>JAFLJL010003851.1:25659-44454 GCA_018398815.1 Conus ventricosus
GTTCTTGTGTACTTTGCACACTCTCTTCACTTGTACAATCTTTCCGTTTAAACCGTTGCCTGCAAACGCCAGCGTCCAATTGCCTGCAACCTGTGCGCGCCAATACTCAACGCAGCTTCCCTCCGGAGCAATAGGCGAGTGATAATTCTGCCTAACTGTGCTTGAGTGAGTGAATGGGGAATAATAAATGTTGCCTTCAGCAAGCTTATAGTCTCCAAGGGGGAACAATCTCCAATGGTGAGGAAACTCACGAACATATAACTCCTGGTCAGATACCGTATTTCGAAGTTTATTATTGAATATTTCTTGCAGTCATTACAACACCAAGATGCTCTGTAAGTTGCTTGAATGGTGCTAGGTAATTATCCTGGAATTTATTAGTTTATTGTAATTTAGTCCCTTGCGGAATCATTCCAAGAACTGGCCCTCAGCACTTGTGTCTTAAGAGGTTATCTTTTTATATTATATCCTTTTTCTGGGATAGCATTCTTCTTAAAACCGAAAAGGCAGAGGAGTCAAGTTACCACTTTCCGCGGTCACTGAGGAGAAAGTCAGGTTTCGAAATACCGGTATCTGACCAGGATATCCCCTCTCTCTCTCTCTCTCCTCTCTCTCTCCTCTCTCTCCCCTCCTCTCTCTCTCTCTCTCTCTCTCTCTCTCTCTGTGTGTGATTGTTCATTATATGGGTGATCGGATTGCTATAATTCCGACAGTGCCCGAATGTGACCTATTAATGCTTAGTTTCAAAGTGAGGGGACTTCAGGCAAAAATGGAAATACATTTTAAAAGAATTTAACGTGCACCCCGCCAGTTAACTTGGACAAACAAATCAAAAGACAAGTCACGACGCACTTTGGCCTCTTAGGTCTCTTGCAGGCAAGACAAACAACATTGAAGACACTCAAAACAAAGTACCAGCATTCAAATCCCAAATTCAGCCCAAGATAGATGTTGAACATGTATTACTCTCAATGCTTAGTACGTGGAATGCAGTCCCCAACTGCATGTTGCAAAAAGAATAGGGCCATGCATGGATCAAGCCATGTACACTGTGATGGCTTTTACAAATGCAACACACACACCACACAACACACACACACACACACACACACACACACACACACACACACACACACACACACACACACACACACACACACAGAGAAAGACACATTTACACACACACACACACACACACACACACACACACACACACACACACACACACACACACACACACACACACACACACACACACACACACACGCGCGCGCGCGCGCGCGCGCGCGTGCGTGCGTGCACTTGCACACTCACAAAAAGAGAGAGAGAGAGAGAGAGAGGAGAGAGAGAGAGAGAGAGAGAGAGAGAAGAGAGAGAGAGAGAGAGAGAGAGAAGAGAGAGAGAGAGAGAGAGAGAGAGAGAGATCGTTTCTCGTCCAGTCACAAATTTTCATGCAACCGTGCTTACCGGAAGGTTGTTGCCCGGAAGCCGGTTGGAAAGTTTAGCTGACTGCTGCTCACCTGCGCACTGATAAAACCCGGTGAGTTGAACCGGTTAGGCAGTCTCTGCAGTGATTCCGGCAACGCAAGTACACAGAAGGCCGAAGAGGGACTCCAGCTGTTTTTTGTGGCAGTCAGCTATTTATCGCCTCAATGTTTATTTATTAGCAAACCGAAACCGTGTTCCCGTTTAGGAGCGACTGAAACTTCCTCAGCGCACTTGTGAAGGTTTTGTTCGGAAAAAAAAGTATTTGTTGTGTTCTGTTATCCTATGAGTGTTAAAGGAAGTGGTCTTCAGAAAAAATAAAGATTTTGTTTATTCTGTGACTTAACTAGCTATGAACTTCATGATGAAAAAAGGTGTTTATTCTAATATGGTGTGTCGAGAAGAGGGATAGTTTTTGATGCATGGATAATAAGCTCCCAAGTGAGCGACAGAGACTTTATATATTGGTTTATATGTTGGTTTTGAATTTTGATGTGGATGAGTATTTAACTCGCTCTTGATAGGAATATCGAATAGTTGTGTGTTGGTAAACAAGAATGTGTGGAAATGTTTCCCTTGCATATATTGAATCGTTTGAGAAAAAACAAACTTTTAAAATCTGTGGAGCCACAGCTCCTGTGAGACTGTCACCTCTCCATCGTCTCGCCGTCTTCATCGTTTTCGTCGTCGTCGTTGTCTTCATCGTCGTTGGACCCAACAGGGCTAGTTGATAGCGTTATATATAGACATATTTTGTGTGCACGCCTAATGGTTGGCGTGCCGACCTATTAATGTCCTTGCGTTTGTTATGTTATATGTTTGTCTGATGGCTCGGGCAGCAAAAAACAAAAAGAAGTATCGTTCTGTTGCCTGGCTGTCAATGTACGGGTGAGTGTGTGTGTGTATGTGCTTTGGAAAAGTCGTGCATGCATCCGTAATTTCTGAGTGAGAGTCGGACAGTCAGACACCTGCAGATACACCCATACCATCCGTAACAGAGGTAGAGAGAGAGAGAGAGAGAGAGAGAGAGAGAGAGAGAGAGAGAGAGAGAGAGAGAGAGAGAGAGACAGACAGACAGACAGACAGACAGACAGATATACACAGAAAGGAAGAGGGATAGGCAGAGACAGATCACGCACACTTCACTATAGTACAGCTAGACACGACACAAGAGCAATCTTCAATTCAGGTCAGAGTAACTGACAACTGTCTCCTCAACGACTGCCTGCCACGCTATACTTTGGTCATGGATTGGTCGGCGGATGATAGAATCAGACAAATGAAAAATCACAGAAAAAGGCTTGAATGCTTGGGAAAGGGACACCGAGTGTAGGCAGATGAGGGATAGATATGTTTGGAGGAGGGACGTGTGTTTTGTGTGTGGTGTGTGTGTGTGTGTGTGTGTGTGTGTGTGTGTGTGTGTGTGTGTGTGGTGTAGTTGTGGTGGGGGAAGTCATACTGATGTGCATGTTAATGATTGTGATGATGGTGATAGTGTTGATGACCATGATAGTGGTGAGGATGATGGTGTTGTTGATGTTGTTGTTGTTGTCTTGTTTTTGATGTTGTTGTTGTTGTTGATGATGATGATGATGACGATGACGACAATGTCGATGATGATAATGATGACTACGACGACAACGATTATGATGATGGTGTCCAGAACGATAATGCTGTCGGGGGTGATGATGATCTGACGGTTGCGAAGATGATGAATGAGAGAACGAACAAACGCACGAATGAATGAATGAACGAATAAATGAATGAGGAATGAATGAATGAATGAATGGATGGATGGATGAATGAATGAATGAATGAATGAATGAATGAATGAATGAATGAATGAATGAATGAATGAATGAATGAATTCAGTGAAATCTGTTGAAGTAGAATAAGGAAACATATATAGCAAAAAATAAATTGACACCAAGGGACACAAAAATGATGGCTATGGTGGTGTTTTAATATTGAAGTCGACGTTTGTACTGATGAATAAGAGCGTGAGACAGATGGACATAAGCCATCAGTAGAGAGAGAGAGAGAGAGAGAGAGAGAGAGAGAGAGAGAGAGAGAGAGAGAGAGAGAGAGAGAGAGAAACACGTGGAGCTTTCTGTTTAACTATATGCCATAGGGAGCCCTTGTTGTCAAGCAAGCAGTGTTCATTTCTGTAATGAAAATCAGAAGTCATCTGGAAGACAGTCCATCACTGGATAACATGACAGAGAGTGCGTCTGCCCCAGAGAGCACACGAGAGACGGTCGGCCTGTTTCAACCCACGTAGAGAGTCTGTGAGTGGAGGAGGGAGGGAGAATAACGGGGACGAAGGATGGTGGTTAGGGGGAACGTGGTTTTAGAATTGAGGAGGAGGAGGAGCGAGAAAGTGGGAGGTCGGAAGGGGAAGGGACATAGAGGCGGTGGGGACGAGATGGAACGAGGCAGTCCAGAGATTGCTTTGAGTTTCTCTGGAAGCGGTAGTGGGTAAATACTGAGGCCACAGTGGAAATAACCTCTTCCCAGGGTTGTCCTAATTCTGAGTGATCGGTCTTTTTGCCACATACGCAGTATTGACAAAGTAATTATGTTGGTAATCGAATTATATGTCGTCAGCTTGTTAAAATATCTTTTATGACCTTTGGTTTATTTGCAGCATCTATGTCGGAGTTCCCCGAGTTAGGCCTATTTGTTAGCTTGATAACAGTTATCATGCGAATCAGTAAGTTAGGCCTGTTTGTTAGCTTGATAACATTATCATGCGAATCAGTAAGTTAGGCCTGTTTGTTAGCTTGATAACAGTTATCATGGAATCAGTAAGTTAGGCCTGTTTGTTAGCTTGATAACAGTTATCATGGAATCAGTAAGTTAGGCCTGTTTGTTAGCTTGATAACAGTTATCATGGAATCAGTAAGTTAGGCCTGTTTGTTAGCTTGATAACAGTTATCAGGAATCAGTAAGTTAGGCCTGTTTGTTAGCTTGATAACAGTTATCATGGGAATCAGTAAGTTAGGCCTGTTTGTTAGCTTGATAACAGTTATCATGGAATCAGTAAGTTAGGCCTGTTTGTTAGCTTGATAACAGTTATCATGGGAATCAGTAAGTTCAATTCGCAGTGTTCGTCATGCGGCTTCTACATCCTTGATTCACTTACCACATAAATTCATAGTTGTTATATTTGTGAACAGAATGTGAAAAAAGGATAAGAACAAAGAAAGAAGCTGAGACAGAAGAAAGGAAGGAAACAAAGAAGAACGAACCAAGCAAAGAAAGAATCACACATGAAGATATGATGAAAGAGGACGAAGGCAAAAAAGAAAGGAAAAAATGACAAATAAGAAACAACAAAGGAAAGAAAAGGGAACAAAGAAAGGTAGAGCGATGAAATAAAAACGCAAAGAGAAAAAAAAAGAAACAAGAAAAAAAAGCAAGAAGAAAAGGAACATCAATAAGAAGAAAGGACAATGCAAAAATAAAATAGAATAAATAAATAAAAATAAAATAAAGCGGCTGTGATGTTAGTAATACTATTGGGGTGCAGATTCCGACGCTGTCCGAGAGGCTGAGATGATAAGTAGATCAAGACAGCGGGCAAAGTGAATTAGGCCATGTAACACCTCACACTTAGCTGTCCTTTTCGCCCTCTGGCCTGTAATGCCCGATGACCATGATCGTATTTCACTAGCCCCCACAATGCAAGCATATCATGGACACCAAAAGTCAAACGTACTTCCATCTATGTATACCCAAGGTATTCCTGTGGTCATGACTGTATTTAACTAGTCCCAAGCATACACGAAGAGAAGTTCAAATGTACTTTCATTCGATTTGCTCAGTGAGAACCGCAAGCCACAATGACGCCAACTCTTGCTACTTCCACATTGGACAGAGAGTTCCATTCCCTGACTGCACACAGTGGAGGTATTTCACGACTAAAGTTGGTCTACCTAGATGCTTGGCTGTTGATTGAGAGTGACAGGATTACTGCTTTAACCCGATCGTGTCTCCATTGCTCTTGTCGATAAAGCAGACACCAAGTCTAAAGAAGAATGTATTCTGGAACGTTCATCATGGTGTAAACGATGTCTCTTTCCCTCTTCCTAAACAGGTCTTTCCAATATAAGTAAATAACGTTCTCGCGCTGTTAAATAACATAACAAGATCTGTTGACGATGTGTTTTGAAGGTGTTTTTTGTGAAGAAATTAATAACAGAGCAATGCTAAACAAACTGCTCATCTTTCAGTCTTGGACCTTTTCCGATACTTCTTGAGACTCTTCTTCATTGTATCTGTCTGTTTGTCTGTCTCTCTCGCCGCCTGTTTTACTCTCTCTCTCCTCTCTCTCTCTCTCTCTCTCTCTCTCTCTCCTCTCTCTCTCTCTCTCTCTCTCTCTCTCTCTCCTCTCTCTCTCTCTCTCTCTGTCTGTCTGTCTGTCTCTCTTTCTCTGTTTTTCCTGTCCCTGCCGGTTTGTCTGTCTATCTTAACTAATTTCTATCCTTTCTTGTTTGCTTCCATCCCCCCCTTCACCCTTCATTCGCTGTGGTGTGTGTGTGTGTGTGTGTGTGTGTGTGCGTGCGTGCGTGCGTGCGTGCGTGCGTGCGTGCGTGCGTGCGTGCGTGCGTGCGTGCGTGCGTGTGTGCGTGTGTGTGTGTGTGTGTTGTGTGTGTGTGTGTGTGTGTGTGTGTGTGTGTGGTGTGTGTGTGTGTGTGTGGCTTGATTACTTGTTTAACCTTTAGCGGTGACAAAGCAATAATTTGTCTTCATAATAGTGTTGGTTCTGCTTAAAATATTTCTTGTTTGTTCTTACACGTGGGGCACACTTTGTCAGACATGAATGCCCACCAGAGTAGTTGAAAACACACACACACACACACACACACACACACACACACACACACACACACACACACACACACACACACACACACACACACACACACACACACATACGCAGGCGCAGGCGCGCGCGAACACACACATACACACCCACACCCACAAAAGAGAGAGAGAGAGAGAGAGAGAGAGAGAGAGAGAGAGAGAGAGAGAGAGAGAGAGAGAGAGAGAGAGAGAGATTAGAAAAGAGAACCAACTAAGCAATCAACCAAACACAAATAACAAAAACACACAAACAAAACGAAACTCTCGATTGGTTCGTTCAGTTACGATTGTTCGGAATATCAAGTACGTGATCGGTTTACTCTTCTTCTTCTTCTTCCTAAATACTGGTTCACTCAAAAACGAGTAGGTCACCAGCGCGCATGTTAAAAAGTAAAAGAAAATAGCATAAAGTAGTGCGACTGAGACTGTTGGCCCCTGGAGCAAATTTGGCAACAAGGGGTCGCACTCGATATTCAAGAAGTTAAAAGCAATGGCCAAATTCAGGCCCAGGTAACAGTAAAATATCTGGGGAAGTTAAAATAGAAAATCGTCAATATGCAGATCTCAAAACTGTCGTATCAATTTGTTTTTTAAATGAGATTGCATTTGTGGCAATCTTGATGGCACCCGGCAGTGAGTTCCACAGCCGTACAGAACTAGGATAAAATGAATGTAAAGTGGCTGTCAATATTTGATGCAGGTATGGTATAACATTGACCGCCACTCCCGGTGCTACTTTTATTCAATACTAGTTGTTCCATTGGAATATCAATTAGTTTAGCTCTGCCTTTGAAGAAGATGTTAAGTTTGATAAAAGCTCTTCTCTCTTCTAAGGGTTTCCATTCTAATTTCCTCTATGTTCTTCCTAGTATTCCCCTTTTCTCTGATGTGGTTTCTCTGTTACGAACCGTGCTGCTCTCTTCTGAATCTTTTCGAGGTTATCAATGTCCTTTAGATGGTAAGAGATCCCAAACTGAGCAACCATATTCCAGTACTGGTCTAACCATGTTTTGTAGCAGTCGTCTTTAACCTTTTGGGGGCAGTCATTGATATTCCTGTATAAGAAAGCTAAGATGTTATTTGCTTTCTTACATACTAAATTGTATGTTCTTATCCATTTGAGACGACTATCTATAATCACGCCTAAATATTTTGCAGCATTAGTTTCTTTTAAAAATAGTATTATGGGTAGAATAATCTGATCTAATTGGTGAGCGTTTGTTACATATACGCAACACTTGGCACTTTTGGAGATGAAATTCCATTTTCCCAAGTTCTTTCCCACTCTTGTAAAGCGTTTAGATCTTCTTGTAGAATGCGTGTATCATTCTTGCTTCTGATTGTTCTTATACTAAGCTGTCATCTGCAAAAAGCCTTATAGTAGTTTTCCCGGAGAGAGATGTCTACTTATGTCATTATATAAATTAAGAAAAACAAGGGCCCCAGAACAGTTCCCTGTGGTACACCTGAACAAGACTGGTTTACAATGGGATGACGACCCTTCCACAAAACTTTCTGCGTTCTCCCAATGAGAATGATCTAGCCCATTTTAGCAAAGAACCGCCAATGCCGATGTGTTCTAATTTAAGCAGCAGGCCCTCATGGTCAACCTTATCAAATGCTTTAGAAAAGTCTAATAAAATTGCATCTATTTGCTGTCTGTTGTTAAGACAGTTATTAAAATCATTGAGAGTTGTTATAAGTTGAGTCTCACAACTCCTTCGCTGTCTAAAACCATGCTGGGCGTTATTTAAGAAGTCATATTTGTCAAGATGGTCCATTATGCACTATAATTATGTGTTCAAGTAGTTTTGCTGATATGGATGTAAGAGATACAGGTCTATAGTTCTCTGCTTTTGTTTTGTCCCCCTTTTTTGAATAAGGGAACAATGCTCGCATCTCGCATTTCATCAGGTTTACTCCCTGGTCCAGTGAAGCTTGGTAAAGTAGTTGGTATACCTCACTCAAATTCATTGGCACATAATTTTAAGAGCTTGCCGGGAACGCCATCGGGACCATAGCTTTGTTTTCATTGATTTTGGTCAGTAACTTAAATACTCCTGTTTTGTTTATTTTGATGTTTTGCATTTCAGGGATGTTTATCATCAACCTTTAGCCCTAACGTTAATTAAAGGTTTGGGATTTGAGAAAATGAACAAAAACGCTTGTTTAGTAAATTTGTTTTTCCCTTCAGGTCCTGTATTAGGTTATTCTGGTTGTTTCTCAGGTCTGGAATCCCAATGTTGTCCTGTCTCTTACTCCTTATGTAAGACCATAATTTCTTGTTTTGATGATCACCTTCTGAAATCATCGAATTAACATAATTGGAGTGAGCAAGCCTACATTCTCTCTGACACCTTCTCTTAATATGTTTATACCTAACCAGTAATCTTTCTGAATTAGGATGTAGTTTCAATTTCTTAAAGAAACGATGTTTCCTTCTCAACAAACGTTTAGTTTTTGTAGTAATCCATGGCTGGTGGTTCTTGCTTGAAGTTATTTTAGTAGGTATGTTGTCATCCATAATAATTTCCAAGTTAGTTTTTATACACTTCCAAAGGTCACTGGCATTATCTTTAACACTATGGGACCTCAAAAAAGACGACTGAAATCATGAGTATCCCTGCGCAATTTTGGTAAATCTGCTTGGTTCCAGAGTCTGATGGTACGTTTAGGGGGTTTTCTTCGAAAGGGTTGAATGTTGCTCTCTAAGAGAATTATGTCATGATCACCCAGGCTGCAATTAATTCCTGATTGCCTAAAGCGCCTGGACAATTGGTAAAAAATAAATCCAGGAATGCCTTACCACGAGTTTGTGCTTCAACTGACTGCACTAATCCTAGGTCTTTGGTGGTATCAAAAAACTGAGTATTAATATTTTTACTGTATTGATTACCAAGTATGGCATCTTCACCCCAATCAATATCTGGTAAGTTAAAGTCCCACCAATCCATAATATTGCCTTCCTATTGGCCAAAACAATGTTAGAAATGTCTCTGCAAATAGACGAACATACATTTTCATCTGAGTCTGGAGGTCTTAAACTGATCCAACAATGACAGGTCTCTTATTCTTAAAATTAATCCTACAAAATAAACTTTCACTATTTTTGTCTTGATATAAAAACTCACTGGCTAAGTTCTTCCTAATTTGGCAATCAAGACTCCCCACCTCTTTTTCCAAGTCTGTCCTTTCTATAATATCAAAATCCTCCATTAGAAGTTCACTGCTGGATGTTCCAGTTTCTAGCCAAGTTTCTGTTCCAATTACAACATCAATGTTTTTTTTTCGGTGACTAAATTACTGAGTTCTTCCTTTTTCTTGATAAGAGATTGAAAATTTACGACTATGCATTTAAGTTTATCTTTTTCTCTTAATGATTTGGAGTTTTAGTTGCACTTTATGATTTGGGATTTTATCAGTTTTAGAATCAGGGGTGGATGCAAACTTAGACAAAATTTCAAGTTTTCTTTTGGGGGTCGGTCTCATGAGATAGGGTCAAAACGGTTGCTTTCTGAGCTGCAGTCTTCAATAGAATCTTCAAAAGGTCTTTGAACTAAGTTTGGAAGCCCGCAGGTAAAACAAGTCCAAGATATATCACTATTGCATAATGCTTCTTAAACTGCTGAGTTTAATAACAACGTTTAGTGTGATACCATGTATTGCAGACGTCACAGGCAACTGCTTATGTTTCCATGTGACTCTCAAATTGCAACTCCGCATGGATATTTTAAATTTGGTGGACGGACCAGGATTGAGTTCAATGTCTCCCGATAGCAGGATAAGGCTTAAAAGCCATGATTTAACTCCTCTATGTCTAACTCTTTTATTCAAACAATTCCTTATCACTGTTACTATTTCTGATGTTAATTGAAATCAGGGTTCAAATCTGGGCCTAGTAATAGATGTGAGAACAGTAATGGTTGACCCGCAGTGACACGGGGGTTAGTCTCCATTGTAGACAGCATGTGTGCACTGTGCCGGCCACTGCCAAACATGTTTCTTCCAGAGATTTCAGACAAGCAGGACGTTAGAGATCTGCACTTTTCGGCAGATTCCGTTAAGACCATTCTGCCTAGAAGTCGCAATTGAATTTTAGTTTTGAAAATGTGATTTTTAGAGGGAAAAAAACAACGCTAAAAGTTGAATCAATGTTGAGCTGGCAAGAGTAGTCATAAGGATCTTTGTGGTCGCTGAGCAATAAATATTATGAAACGATAAGCAATAAAGGCCCTGACGGTTAAACTGGCGAAATCTGTGATGAGTGAATTGGAAGTTGCATTTTGTCGAGAAAGGAACAGGATCTTAGTTTGATCCATCGCTGTACGTTGTCTGCCAGTGATATTTCAGAAAGGAACAGGATCTTAGTTTGATCCATCGCTGTACGTTGTCTGCCAGTGATATTTCAGAAAGGAACAGGATCTTAGTTTGATCCATCGCTGTACGTTGTCTGCCAGTGATATTTCAGAAAGGAACAGGATCTTAGTTTGATCCATCGCTGTACGTTGTCTGCCAGTGATATTTCAGAAAGGAACAGGATCTTAGTTTGATCCATCGCTGTACGTTGTCTGCCAGTGAAGCATTGACGCATGATCTTGGACCAGGGTTGCTTTGTTTGTGTGTTTGTTTGTTTGTTTGTTTGCTGAAATAACAGTATGCTATTTTCTTAAAATTTGAACACCATTTCCTGTCTTTTCTCTCCTTGTCTTCGTTTATGACTGTTTAGAAACATCTTTGTTATTTTTTTTATTTTCAATGGTCTTCCATCATTTCTGTCTAATTTATTTATCTAATTTTCGTTCATTTGTCTCTTATTGTTTGGTTCTTCTCATTAGTCTTTCTTCCCCCCCCCCTGCCATTCTTCAGTCCCTTATGCTCTCTCTCTCTCTCTCTCTCTCTCTCTCTCTCCCCTCTCTCTCTCTCTCTTTGTGTGTGTGTGTGTGTGTGTGTGTGTGTGTTTTGTGTGTGTGTGTGTGTGTGTGTGTGTGTGTATGTGTGTGTGTGTTTCTTTTCCACCTGCCATTCTCCCGTCCCGTATGCTCTCTCTCTCTCTCTCTCTCTCTCTCTCCCCTCTCTCTCTCTCTCTCTCTCCCTCTGTGTGTGTGTGTGTGTGTGTGTGTGTGTGTGTGTGTGTGTGTGTGTGTGTGTGTGTGTGTGTGTTTTGTGTGTGTGTGTGTGTGTGTGTGTGTGTGTGTGTGTGTGTGTGTGTGTGTGTGTGTGTGTGTGTGTGGTGTGTGTTTTCTTTCCCCCTGCCATTCTCCCGTCCCGTATGCTTGCTCTCTCTCTCTCTCTTCTCTTTTCTCTTCTCTCTCTCTCTCTCTCTCTCTCTCTCTCTTTGTGGTGTGTGTGTGTGTGTGTGTGTGTGTGTGTGTGTGTGTGTGTGTGTGTGTGTGTGTGTGTGTGTGTGTGTGTGTGTGTATGTGTGTGTGTGTGTGTGTGTGTGTGTGTGTGTGTGTGTGTGTGTGTGTGTGTGTGTCTTTCTTTCCCCCCTGCCATTCTCCCGTCCCGTATGCTCTCTCTCTCTCTCTCTCTCTCTCTCTCTCTCTCTCTCTCTCTCTCTCTCTCTCTCTCTCTCTCTCTCTCCCCTCTCACCCTCGCCCTCTCTCTCCCCTCTCTCTCTCTCTCCCCCTCTCTCTCTCTCCCTCTCACTCTCTCTCTTCCCTCTCTCTCTGTTTCTCTGTCCCCCCTCTCTCTCTCCCATGTCTCTATCTCTCTCCCCCTCTCTCTCCCTCCATCTCTCCCTCCCTCTCTCTCTCTCCATCCCCCTCTCTCTCTCTCCTTCTCTCTCTCTCTCTCTCTCTCTCTCTCTCTCTCCCTCTCTCTCTGTCTCTGTCTGTCTGTCTGTCTGTCTGTCTGTCTCTCTTGGTTCGGTTATTTGTTTCCCTCTGCTCTCTCTCTCTAATTCGCCCTGACATGCTTTCTTTCTTTCTTTCTCGTTCTTTTCGTCTGACTGTGGTGTTTCTGAAACACGTTTTTTCCCTTTTCTCCTATTTCGCAAACCCATTTACCCGTTAGAAGCACTAGTATCAATACAAGAAAAACAAACACACACACAACAAAAATCAACAGACGGCCACTTACATGGCGTTGCATTTTGACATTTCCGTTTGCATAAACGTTTCACTGTAATCCATCATGTGTGTGTGTGTGTGTGTGTGTGTGTGTGTGTGTGTGTGTGTGTGTGTGTGTGTGTGTGTGTGCGTGCGCGTGCGTGCGTGCGTGCGTGCGTGCGTGCGTGCGTGCGTGCGTGCGTGCGTGTGTGTGTGTGTGCGTGTGTGTGTGTGTGTGTGTGTGTGTGTGTGTGTGTGTGTGTGTGCGCGCGTGTGTGTGCGCGCGTCCGATGTGTGTGTGTGTGTGTGTGTGTGTGTGTGGTGTGTGTGTGTGTGTGTGTGTGTGTGTGTGTGTGTGTGTGTGTGTGTGTGTGTGTGTTTGAATTCTATCATTGCCATTTTCCCAAGTAATTCCAGGCTTGACTAAATAATGAAAACTGGTGATACATGTCTTGTGGTTTCTCCAAAATGACACATAGTAAGGGAGTATACTTCACTAGTTTCCTTCAAGCTATATCGTCAATATTATGAAATGGACCCATTAGTAATCCATTACATTCATCGACTGTTACTCTGGTCAAAAGATGTTGTAAATGATATATTTCCTAAATATGGCAACATCCAGTTTCACTGAATAAATATCAGATGGCTCGAAGCAGTGTCTTCTCGCCCCCCCCCCCCCCCCCCCTCAAATAGGAGACTCAATCTGAATTGATATACGGCTTAGAGCATTAAAGTCGCATATAGATATATTGAGCTGAACACATTAAAATAAAACAGTAGAAAGAAACTCGTAGAGAGCGTGGCAGCAGAGAGTCCTCAGAGGAGAAGCCCCCTTCAAGCAAGTGTTTCGGCCCTGACACTCTAGGGGGGTTGGGGCCACACCCGGTTCACGACTCCAGATGTCCCTCTGCTGCCTTTTTTTTTAACCCATTTTGGGACGAGTCATGGCTGGGATTCGAACCCATGACCCTCTGGACTTGCTCATTTTAGGGATTGTCCACTTAATGACTCGCACTCTAACCACTGAGCCACTGAGGCACCTGATGTTTGTAGGGAAAGTTAAGCCTTATGAAGTTCGCTTTTGTTCCTCCTTGACCAGATCCAGCTTGAACGCCTCTCTGCCGCTTCTGCCATTGCTTTCAGGGCTCTCGTTTTTTCCCTTCCTGCAACTGATAGCTGTTTCATGAGGCTGTATGCAGACGTTCCTACAAACCCCCTAGCTCCAGTTTCTGCAGTGAGGACTTTGACCTGATAACCTTCTCTCCTCAGGCTGTTTGCCAGATCAGCATACTTTTCAGTCTTGTAGATTTGAGCTGCCTCCATTCTGTTCTCATATGGCACCGTGAGCTCGATCGTGATCAGCTGTTTGGTTGGCTGAGAGTGGAATACTATGTCTGGTCTCATGCCACTCTTGCTGATGATCTCTGGGTGACTCTTCCATTTTGGGAGGTCTGCAGTGCACTCCCAGTCATCTGACTACATGTTCCGAGTGGCACTGTTGTTCTTGGCCATGATTTGCTACCTCCTGCGTTAAGAATGTTGCGGGTGCTTTTAGAGTCCTGATTTTCCTTTTGCGGTGTTGGTACTAGCCCAAACTGCTTGTACAATCTCTTTGAGCACTTGGTTGTGCCTCCATGTGTACCTTCCTTGAGCCAGGGCAACTTTACATGAGCTTAGGACATGCTCCACAGTTTGTTTTTCATGGCAGAGGGGCTTGCAGGATCGTCTGTTTTTCCTCACTTCACCAGGTTTGCATTTTAGGGCAGAAGGTCATATGCAGATCTGAGAACGAAGCTGATCCTGAGAGGGGCCATGTGCCAAATGTCATTCCAAGTGAGACTTCTTTGGAGTGCATTCTTCCACGCTGTCCATTGCCCTTGCTGGCTCTGCTGGACTGCTTTTTGGGGTCTTTTTTGGTCTTCTTCTTTTCTAATCTCCTGAATCATCATGTCTCTTTTGGCTTTTCCTTTTGGCCTTTGACCATCATTCGGTTTTGGTCACCCCCAGTCCTTGTCTGTTGGTCTGTGTGTGTCCTGTTATTTCTCTGATCTTGAGACTTTCTTTTGCAGAATCCATCGCCTCTTGAACTTTCCATTTTCTCCCTGTCTTCAGCTGGCGCTTGATTGCCTCTACCATCTTGTCTCCTGAGTCCTCCAGCATGCTTTGAAGTCTGATATTCCCTGCTTTGTATTCCTCCAGGATGGATTTCAGTGGTAGTTTCAGCTTTGCTTGGCGACAGTATAGCGCTATGTCACTCAGACAGGGTGCGACACCAAGCCATTTCCTTGTGAACTTGTTGATTTTGGCGTCCATTGCCTCCATTATGCTGGTGCAGATGTCGTATATCATCAGAGGCCATAAGAGCCTTGGTATCAGCATGAACTGCAGACACCAGACCTTGTATTTGCCAGGGAGCCCACACTGGTCAATGGTCTCCAAGCCTTATTCTGACAGCTGTTTGGTTTCTTTTGCTCTTTGTGTGTCTTTCAGGGTATCATCATACCATCTTTAAATGCTCTTGACTGGCTCTTCTGTGACTGTTGGAATGGCCTGGTTGGCAACACCGAAGAGCACAGATTCAGCCACTTTTCCTTTCCTCAGTGAGAGACTCCGTGATTTCTTTGGCTTGAACTTCATTCTGGATGTGGCAACTATGTCGTCCAGCCTCTCCAACACATGACGTGTCTTGTCGTCTTTGGATGAAATCACTGTAGTGTCATCCATGAAGGCCTTGAGAGGGGGGCATCTTGTATCCATCGCCAAGGTCTGTTTGTCTTGCGTTGCTTGTTGCTGCTTTCAAGATGACTTCCATTGCCAACACGAACAGTATTGGAGAAATTGCACAGCCCATTGCAATGCCCACTTCCAAGTAGATCCAATCTGTTGTGTACTCCTTGGTAGAGAACTGCATTGAAAAGCCATTGACGTACCTCTTGAGCATGTCGCGGATGTCCTTTGGCACATGGTACATCTCACGAGCCAACTGTATCATCTCATGGGGTAAAGATCCATATGCGTTTGCCAGATCAAGCCACACTACGTCCAGGTCTCTCTTTTCTGTTTTTGCTCTTTGGATTTTGTCCCAGATCATTGTGGGATGCCACATTTCTGGACTGGCACATCCAAATACTTGTTTGCCATGAGGTACTTGGTCAGCCTTGCTGCCATGACAGAGAAGAAGATTTTCCCTTCGACGTTCAGTAGTTATATTGGCCTGAACTGGCTGATATCACTTGAGTTTTGCTCTTTGGGGATGCACACACCATCTGCCGTCATCCACTGGCCGCTGATCTTCTGGTTTCTCCAAGCTGATCGCACCAGCCTGTGGAGCCACTCAGGCACCTTGGGACATTTCTTGTACAGCAGGTAAGGTATTCCGTTTGGCCCTGGTGATGACCTGGCTCTGGCTTTGTCGACCACCTTCTTGATTTCCGCCAACGTTGGTGGCTTGTCATTGAACTGTTCCTCAGGGCTGGTTGGCCACACCAGACCTTGAATGGCGAGTGTTGCTTTGCTCTGTGAGTCAGAGTATGTTTTCCTCAGATGCTGCTCAAGAACTCTTTTGTCCACATTTAGAGTCCCAGATTTCGGCTGCTCAAACAGTGTTCTGGCAAACTGGAAGGGGTCTCTGAAGACGCGCTCATGGGTCTTCTTCTTTTTGCTCTTCCTCTTCCTCGCAGATTCCGCTTTGCTGAAGGCGCTGTGTTTTGCTTTCAGGTCTTTCCAGAGTTTTTTCCAAGCCTTGTTTTTCAGCTGGCAGTGCGTTCTTCATTTGCTTCTTGAGGTTTTTCTTTGGACCCTGATCTTGTTCATCTCTTCTTGGCGTCTGGATTTCTTTGGATGTGTTTTCTCTTTGGGTAGTTTTGCTCCATAGGCGTCTCTACCTGTGGCATACACAATGTCCCCATATGTGGCTAGTTTGTGTTCCATGGTGCTTTTCCCTATCAGTGCATTGAGTCTTTGGACGATTTTTGCATCCAGTTTCTCCCAATCTTCAGTTTCATTTGCTTGTGGCAGGTTGAGTTTCAGGCGCCTGACATCGAGGACCTGTGCAAATTCTCCATCCGAACCAACAGCGTGGATGTCCTTGGCACTGTGGTTTAAATCCTGGCCTTGGTCTTCCGACGTCTTATCTGCTGATAAAGTGCGCTGCTGCTGATTCAGATGAGTATCCCATCTTTGTTCTGTGGATCTTCATGCCACGGGTGGTAGCGAAACGTTTTCCACACACACACGGACATTCCATTTGGTCCATGTTCATAGTCCGTTTGGGATTTGCAGTCGTGATTGGTTGAGCACACATGGATTCATCATTTTCTCCCCCTTTCGGTGAATCCTGGGAGCATCTTTTCCTTTTGTTCTTAGTAGCCACAGGTTGAGGGCAAAGTGGGGAGCCAGCCCACAGAGCCCTTGGTTCTGGTCTTTCCCAGTGTCCTCCGGTCTTTCCCGGACGTCCTCCGGCCTATTCCCGGAAGTCAATGGTTTACTCATGCATCAGTAAAAAGAAACTCATGGAGCGCGTGGCAGCAGAGAGTCCTCAGAAGAGAAGCCCCTTCAAGCAAGTATTTCGGCCCTTATCTCCTGACACTCTAGGGGGGTTGGGCCACACCCGGTTCATGACTCCGGATATCCCTCTGCTGCCTCCTTTTTTCTCATTTTGGGACGAGTCATGGCTGGGATTCGAAACCCATGACCCTCTGGACATGCTCATTTTAGGGATTGTCCACTTAATGACTCGCACTCTAACCACTGAATCACTGGGACACCTGATATTTGTAGGGAAAGTTAAGCCTTATGAAGTTCACTTTTGTTCCTCCTTGACCAGATCCAGCTTGAACGCCTCTGCCGCTTCTGCCATTGCTTTCAGGGATCTCGTTTTTCCCCTCCCTGCAACTGTGAGCTGTTTCACGAGGCTGTATGCAGACGTTCCTACAAACCCCTAGCTCCAAAATATAATGAGTTAAAACGTAATTCGATCATGCGAATCAAAATGAAGACAATAAAACATATTACCTATATATAAAACAGTAAAAGTAAAACATAATGAGTTAAACAGTTAATCAGTCTTGCAATTCAAAACGATAACAATAAAATACATTACTGTATATGTTTCCACAGTAAATGTTCATCTCAGTGGTCCTAAAACTGCATTCATCTTTTCAACCGAACAATATGACCTAAGAATCATATAGAATTCCAGTCTGGATTCATGAATGATGCAAAACTTCATACGTGCCACGTCATAGTGAGCGGGTAAGGAGCCCTGAAAATACGTCTGTGGACCCTCTATACTCACAGTAGAACCGCGTCCTCAAAGAAGTTCCAAATAGAATAGTTTGGGCTGATTTTCGGCACTTTTGTCAATTAAGCACAAACTTAGTCCTGTGCTCTATCTGTGTCCTTGGCGGTAACTAACCCCCTCTCTTTTCAAATTTTGCTTCATTTTCCGCCCTCAGTCACTTCGTTTGAAACTGCACTTTAGTGCTGTAATTAATGCACCGAGGGCAGATTCCACCGCATGTGTGTATTTTAGAAAAAAAACAACTTGTTATTAAACACAGCAGTGCCCCCTCGGCCTCCCTTACCCAGAGAATGAATACAGCACATACATAGTAGTGTCTGCTTGACACACGTTCAGTGAGATCTGGGTTAGTGCCTCAGTCCGCACTATCACTGGTCAAGTCCATTGTTGGTCAGTGCCTCAGTTCGCACTATCATTGGTCAAGTCCATTGTTGGTCAGTGCCTCAGTTCGCACTATCATTGGTCAAGTCCATTGTTCTTCAGTGCCTCAGTTCGCACTATCAATGGTCAAGTCCATTGTTCTTCAGTGCCTCAGTTCGCACTATCATTGGTCAAGTCCATTGTTGGTCAGTGACTCAGTTCGCACTATCATTGGTCAAGTCTATTGTTGGTCAGTGCCTCAGTTCGCACTATCACTGGTCAAGTCCATTGTTGGTCAGTGCCTCAGTCTCTACTATCATTGGTCAAGTCTATTGTTGGTCAGTGCCTCAGTCCACACTATCATTGGTCAAGTCTATTGTTGGTCAGTGTCTCAGTTCGCACTATCACTGGTCACGTACGTTGTTGGTCAGTGCCTCTGTCCACACTATCACTGGTGAAGTCCATTGTTGGTCAGTCCCTCTGTCCGCACTATCACTGGTCAAGTCCATTGTTGGTCAGTCCTCAGTCCGCACTATGACTGGTAAAGTCAATTGTTGGTCAGTCCCTCAGTCCGCACTATCACTGGGAAAGTCAATTGTTGGTCAGTCCCTCAGGCCGCACTATCACTGGTCAAGTCCATTGTTGGTCAGTCCCTCAGTCAGCACTATCACTGGTCAAGTCTATTGTTGGTCAGTGCCTCAGTCCCAGTAGCCCCTATTGCAAGAT
>JAFLJL010003851.1:45454-58905 GCA_018398815.1 Conus ventricosus
GTTTTGCTTTACTCATGTAAATACTTTCTTTTACTTTTTCAAATGTTATTCAGAATTACATAGGTTCTTGTGAACTCATTATCATCATGATTTGATTTTGTTTTACTTTGCTCTTCACTTTCTCTATACTCTTTACTTTCAGTTGATAAACCTGCATTTCTACTATAATTGACAAACATCTCTGCAAATGCTTCTGCCTTTTCATTACTAGTGGGTAGATCTGAGTTCACTAATCTCATTGGACATTGTGGTAAAGTAATTCCGTTCTTCATGGTTTTCATTTTCCGCCAAAATTTTTGCATATCTTTATGACTGCAGATTTCATTAATACAACAAGAAGACCAGTATTGTCTCTTAGCCTGGGCGGTAACTCTGTTTGATGGTTTGACGTAGAATTTTCTTGTATGTATATTTTAAATTTCTCCAATTTTTCACTATTTGCCTTTTCACAGTCGTCATTCCACCAGATATTTTAGAGTGTTTATGTGATTTCTTTGTCTTAAGCATAGGTATAGAGTCATTTGCAGCATCTAGGACTGCCTTGGTAAATGAAAAACAAAGATCATTTATATTTTTATCGTGCATATCCTCAACATAAAACGTGGACACACTTGCTGAAAATGTATCCCAATTAGCAAATTTATAATTGTACTTTGGGACTTTATCCTCAGTTTAGATCTGTAGTTCTTCTGCTTCTAATTTCAAAACTTGTTATAATCGGAATGTGATCACTATTTAAGCAGTGAACCAGTGTGTTCCACTCGCAAATGGGAGCTAGATCAGGCGAAACCAGAGTTAAATCAATTGCCGTAGCAATTAGGATTGTCGGGGATTCGTGTAACTCGACCATCGTTTAATAGATAAAATGATGAATCTACAACATTCTCTATCAAACGATTGCTTGCGATATGGTCACAGTTCTTCTCCCCAAAAGGGGCAAGTGCATTAAAATCTCCTGTAATTAGCACTTTTTTGCCTTTATCTGTCTGAAGCATACGGATCCATTCAGTGTTGTTATCATCTGGACCTTTTGGTAAATACACTGATAAGACAGTAGAATCTTAGCAAATTGTACTGTCGCAGCACAAGAGTGAATTGTGGCAATATCTGATGAAATAGGATTAGGGCACAGTGTGTAATTTACCCCTTCATGTATGTAAATAGCTGTATTGATTTTCCCGTTTGTGTCTTCTTTTTGATAGATTGGAGGGAAGTAATAATTTTCTAACTTAGGTAGTTTATCTTTCTTTACTTGTATGACTGGAGGCTTAAGGCATGATATTTATTATTTGCGATATGTTGGACTAAATGTTCATAATTAAAAATTATTGATCTACAGTTCCATTGAAAAACATTAAAGTTGTTTCCTCGTGTCATGTTCTAAAACTAATATTCAAATTATATGGAAGGAAAAAAAGAAATTAATAATAAAAGAGAAAAATGTCAAGAACAATCTTGGTCAGAATACAACGTATACATGGATGTGCTTAAAAATAAATCAAAATGAACAGAGATAACACAGCAGTTGCATCAGGTGGCTTGGCTGTCGTGGGCCCGTCAATAGGATTTCCAGTCCAGGGCACTGAAAGGGTTGAACCAACCGGGGCACGTGGAGCTGGAAAGTCGTAGTATGTTTCCCTGTTGCCCTGTCGTCGTCGGGAGGGCCGCTTTGGGGCCTCCCACACCAGACTCCTCACGTGCCGTCCAATGTTTCCTGCAAGCAGGCTAGACCCCTTTTTGAAAGGTGAATTTTGTCATGAAGGTGGTCAAGTCCTATGTTATCATTGTCAAGGAAACTGATGTTTTTGACTTTAAAGAAGTCAGACGTGATCTTTGCATTGAACAGCTGTCTGTTCACTTCTAATTTCTTGTCCAGCACTTTTGTTGCTTTGCTGATAACTAACTTCACTTTCTGGTGTTTTTCCGCTGCTGATTTCATTGTCTGTACAAAATTCTTACTGACTTTTTCTGCCTCTTCTACCTTCAAGTCATTGACTCCACAATGTACTACGACACAGTCAGGCATTTCCTCCATATCAATCTCTTCTAGGAATTGTTTGACAGCTGATACATTGTGCTGTTTAAGCTTGGAGACCTTGAAATCATAGGAATACCCAAATCTTTTTCCTTGAACTCCGTTTGCAAAAGTATCATGGATGACATCTACTGTTGGATAGTCCTGGTCTTCGTCAACTTTTACTTTTGTTTTTCTCGATTTACTGTGATCTTTTCTATTCCTGTTAGGCACTTTGACGTCATCCTTCCTTGCGTATTTCGATCTTCCGTCATGTTGACTAATAGGATTGACATCATTATTTGCTTTGGGCTTGTCTTATGCAAAGATTTTTGACCATTTTCACAATGATCTGTTTTATTTTTAGTTTGAGAGGGATTGCTCCCTGAATCTGAAGCAACTACATGAGCGTAAGTAGCTGCGCCTGGAAGGCATGTTTCTGTCTGTGTGGCAGTGGTCACCATAGTAACTTGCGGTTTGATGTTTTCTACAAGTATTTTGTTTTGAGCGATCACGGCATTCTCCAACATTTCAATGCGTTTGCAGAGAGACAAAATCATTTCTTTTGCGACGAAAGAACTAAAATCATGGCTACCAACCTTGTTTTCCATTGAAGGGTTTCCAGTCTGCTGAAGAGTTGGATTCTGCGTAGCCAAGTTGTTCGAAGTTCCAGGGTCTTCTCGCTGCCGGGTTTCAACAATTTATTTTTTCCAGCCGATAATCTCCCATGGACACGGTAGACAACTTCTGAGTTTCTCATGTTTTTAGGTACCGTTTGTCTCCCACTAAATCTTGTTTTCATTTTCCCATTTCTTGGCCCACTTTAGGCGACCGTGGTAGATTGGTTGCTGCGTGTGTTCGCCATCTTGCAGTGTGTGTGTGTGTGTGTGTGTGTGTGTGTGTGTGTGTGTGTGTGTGTGTGTGTGTGTGTGTGTGTGTGAGAGGGAGAGAGAGAGAGAGAGAGAGAGAGAGAGAGAGGGGGGAGAGAGAGTTAGCTAGTTAGTTAATTAGTGTGTGTGTGTGTGTGCGCACGCGCACACTCGCATGTGTGTTTATGTTGTGTGTGGTGTGTGTGTGTGTGTTGTGTGTGTGTGTGTGTGTGTGTGTGTGTGTGTGTGTGTGTGTGTGTGTGTGTGTGTGGAGCGCACGCACTCACATGTGTGTGTGGGGTGTGGTGTGTGTGTGTGTGTGTGTGTGTGTGTGTGTGTGTGTGTGTGTGTGTGTGTGTGTGTGTGTGTATGGGAGAGAGAGAGAGAGAGAGAGAGAGAGAGAGAGAGAGAGAGAGAGAGAGAGAGAGAGAGAGTGTGTGTTCTTCCTTTCCTCTCTCTCTCTCTCTCTCTCTCTCTCTTCTCTCTGTCTCTCTCTCTCTCTCTCTCTCTCTCTCTCTCTCTCTCTCTCTCTCTCTCTCTCTCTCTCTCTCTGTTGTCGAAATTATGTGATTCTAGTTTCGTTTCTTTTGTTTGTGAATTTGATTTTGTTTGTTTAGTTGAGACATTGGTTGAGGAATGTCAGTTCGACATATTTACCGGATACAAATTGTTTTGTAAACCTGCTGTAAAATTCACTAAACATGATAGACGGTCTGGAGGACTTGTTTGTTTAATAAAAATGATCTTCCTTACATCAAAAGTATTAATATGGACCATATCAATTGCTGCATCTTTTTGATTGATAAAGAGTTATTTGGGTTAGACAAAGATATTTTGTATTTTTGTACAAATATACCTCCAGAGGGATCTCCTTTCTACACTCATTTTGATATTGACAATGGAATAAGCATGCTTGAAGAATGTTGACTAACTTTCTGTTGCAGAATGACGTGCATGTTATTTTAAATGGTGATTTGAATAGTAGAACGTCTCATGATTATTCTGTTAAAAAAATGATTTTCATCCACAATTCAATAATTTGTCTCTTCGTTTGACTCGACGACGATCAAATGACCATACTCTGAATAACTATGGGAAATCATTGTTGAATATGTGTACTGCATGAGATCTGAGCATTTTGAATGGCATGTGCGAAGGCGATTAGGAAGGTTGCTACACATTTATATCTGATTCTGGGAGCAGTGTCACATACTATTTCGTTTTTCACATGAACTTTTTATGATATTGTTTGACTATTGTGATCGTATTGATTCTGACCATTTGCCAGTGACAGCATGTGTTGTTTCTCCGATGGTGCAATCTCTTGATGTCTGTATGCAAGAAGATGATTATGTGATGCACAAATTTGTGTTGGATGAGAAGTGTGCGGATATATATATATATATATATATATATATATATAATATATATATATATATAGAAATGAGAGAGGAGAGTGAGAGAGAGAGAGAGAGAGAGAGAGAGAGAGAGAGAGAGAGAGAGAGAGAGAGAGAGAGAGAGAGAGAGAGAGAGAGAGAGAGTTTTTCAGCAACTTTTTTCCTCTCCACACTTTCGTTTTGTTCCATTTTACTACCCTTCGCTGGCTGCTTTGGGGGTGCTGTTGGATTCTTTTTTGAACCCTTGGTGGTGAGAACACCACAGAATTATGGACTGTGGTATGTCTCTATTTGACACCAAGGGCACAGACACAATCAGCCGTGTCTCCCTGATGAGTCCGATCAAGCGGACAAAAAGCCTAGGAGCAGGCAATACAAATAAATGTGCCTTCAAGAAGGATTACGATGGTTCCCTCAGGCAGCTCGTGAAGGGCTTCTCATATTTATAATATATCCCCCCATTTTCTTCATCTTCAATGACATTATTTTATTTTATTTTATTTTATTTTATTTTTTTATTATTTTTTTTTTAAAGTTCAAATCTTTGCCAAGTCATTACTATAACGACTGAAGAATTGTTAACCTGCACTTGTTTTCCCCCACTACTTAATTGTAATTGTTCAGCATTCTATTGTTTGGTCAATCAGTGGGAGATTGCATCTCTTAGGAGATCCAAGTAAAGGTTGTGCTGTACAATTCTTAGCCACTCACAATGCTTGGGTTTATTGAACAGCAGAGCTGACCACTCAGACTGTTCCATATCTTTTGATCTCCCTTGCATCCTTGAATGGATCCTCAAGCATAGGCTCAAAGATTGTCCCCTACATTTTATACTGTTTGAATAGTGCTCTTAGTTTTTCAGCAACTTTTTGTCCTCTCCACACTTTCGTTTTGTTCCATTTTACTACCCTTCGCTGGCTGCTTTGAGGGTGCTGTTGGATTCTTTTTGAACCCTTGGTGGTGAAAACACCACAGGATTATGGACTGTGGTGTGTCTCTATTTGACACCAAGAGCGCAGACACAATCAGCCGTGCTCCCTGATGAGTCCGATCCAGCGGACGAAAGGCCTAGGAGCAGGCAATATCAAATAAATGTGCCTTTGAAAGGGATTACGATGGTTCCCTCAGGCAGCTCGTGAAGGGCTTCTCATATGTATAATATATTTCCCCATTTTCTTCATCTTCAATTACGTTATTTTATTTTATTTTATTTATTTTTATTTTATTTTTTTTAAGTTCAAATCTTTGTCAAGTCATTACTATAACGACTGAAGAATTGTTAACCTGCACTTGGTTTCCCCCACTACTTAATTATTCAGGATTTCTATTGTTTGGTTAATCAGTGGGAGATTGCATCTCTTAGGAGATCCAAGTAAAGGTTGTTCTGTACAATTCTTAGCCACTCAAAATGCTTGGGTCATTGAACAGCAGAGCTGACCACTCAGACTGTTCCATATCTTTTGATCTCCCTTGCATCCATGAATGGATCCTCAAGCATAGGCTCAAAGATTGTCCCCTACATTTTATACTGTTTGAATAATGCTCTTAGTTTTTCAGCAACTTTTTTCCTCTCCACACTTTCGTTTTGTTCCATCTTACTACCCTTCGCTGGCTGCTTTGAGGGTGCTGTTGGATTCTTTTTTGAACCCTTGGTGGTGAAAACACCACAGAATTATGGACTGTGGTGTGTCTCTATTTGACACCAAGAGCACAGACACAATCAGCCGTGTCTCCCTGATGAGTTCGATCCAGCGGACGAAAGGCCTAGGAGCAGGCAATACAAATAAATGTGCCTTCGGGAGGGATTATGATGGTTCCCTCAGGCAGCTCGTGAAGGGCTTCTCATATGTATAATATATTCCCCCATTTTCTTCATCTTCAATTACTTTATTATTTTTTTTTTTTAAAGTTCAAATCTTTGCCAAGTCATTACTATAACGACTGAAGAATTGTTAACCTGCACTTGTTTTCCCCCACTACTTAATTGTTCAGCATTCCTCTCTCTCTCTCTCTCTCTCTCTCTCTCTCTCTCTCTCTCTTATATATATATATAATATATATATATATATATATATATATATATTCAATTATAAACAAAGCCTGCTCCTATGTCTTAGATTGAAGAAATAGGGGGAGATAAGCATTCATATCTGCAGTGGTAGATAATTAGAAAATTTAACTAGACCTACGCTAGGAGGTTGCAGTTTAATTGGAATTATTACGAGCCTATTGTGGAGGAAGGAGAAGTTACGTTGAGTATTGGCGCGCACAGCGTTGCAGACAAATTTCAGAGCTGTATGGCCACTAGACTTACGCCTTTAGGGAGGGACAGTCAAATGGATTATTACTACGAACACAATTGGGAGGGACGTAACTTCTCCGTCCTCCACAATAGGCTCGTAATAATTTCAATTAAACTGCAACCTCCTAGCGTAGGTCTAGTTAAATTTTCTAATTATCACTCGCCTATTGCTCCCGGAAGGGAAGCTGCGTTGAGACTTTAGAGAAAGTAAGGATAGTAGCCAATATAAAAAATCATAGGCCAGACATGTAATGCCACACACCATTTATTTTACAATGATCCTTCATCATTTTCATTTACTGTTCACATAGCCATCAAGTACCTTCTGGCTGAAACTGGCACTGTTCTGTCTCTTATAGTATTTACAGAATGTCTTTTCATTTGTCCAGCCCACTGCTTTCAATATTGTTTTCAATGAAACTCTGGGCCTGGGCGGCTGCACTGCAGCTTGCAGCCCTGGTGGAGTGTGCTGTGTACTGGTTAGTGTCAATGCCTGAGCGCGCTAGCCCCTCTTTCACCCATCGCGCGAATATCTGCTTACCCACAGGTGCATGAGGTTTGGTGTGACTGATGAATAACTGCTGTTGGTGACTGCCTCTGAGATCCTTAGTTGTGTCAATATACTGCTTCAAGTGTTTCACTGGACACAGATTTTCATTCTTTGCAAATGCCCTAATCTCTGCTGGTTCTGTATGTTTCCCTGGCTTTGTTTTTTTTCAACACACATAAAAAATCGTAACACACATTTACAATCAAACATCTTTACATCACTTGTTTTCAAAGAGTATAAAGCATGACCTCTTTGTCCTGTAACTAAAGCTAACAACTTGCAAGTTTTCAAAGTCAGTTCTTTCAAAGTCAACTGATTGATGGGAGATAAGCAATCTAAATAACTAAGTACAGTATTTACATCCCAAGTGTCCTTATATTTGGGTAAGGAAGGCCTATGTTCAAATGCTCCTTTCACAAGTTCGCAAATAACTGGATGACTGCCCACTGAAAATCCATTCACAAATGGCAGATAGGCGGACAAAGCGGAGTGCGCCGAGTTTATAGCACTGTGGCTTGCTCCAGCACTAAAAGGTTCGGCAAGAAAGTTTGCTGCCTGCACAATGTCCGGCACATCATGTGGGATACTATTCTTTGCTGCGTACTGCTTCCACTTGGCAATGTAGGTGTTGTACACTGCGCGTGTGTGGGGCGCCAAGAACTGACGATTAGCGCTGCTGCCTGATTGGAACAGCCTTCCCTCTGGTACCGCTCCCGGATACTTTGCATACCATCAGTTGAAGGCGGAAAGAAGGGGGTGGGTTCTCCCTTGCTGCTGGGGAGGAAGAGGATGGTGTCTCGTGTTGGTAGCAGTACTGGGTCTTGTGTCAGCAGCTGTGTCAGCAGAGGCCACCAGACTTGAGTTGGCCAGCGGGCACCACCACTACCCCCATCACTCTCTCTTCACCTTCCCCAACACTGCCTGATCGTGCTAAAAGGGGGGAAGGCATAAAATTGAAGGTTTACTCCAAGGGAGAGAAAATGCATCTACTGCATAGGCGCTTGGGTCAGGTCTGTAAGAAACATAGCGCTGCATTTGGTTGTTCACCTTGAGGCAAAGAGATCAATGTCAGGATTCATATGCAATTGTATCAATGCTTTGTGAAGCTCTTCTCTGTTCAGCTTCCATTCTGCATCCAGGTTTATTTTCCTTGACTCCTCATCTGCTGTTTTGTTTCCTTACCTGGAATATAAGCAGCACTAAAACCATACATGATTGTCAATGCACCAGTTCCATATCATCTGTGTCATCAAATTACATGAATGGGTATGACTTGTTCCCATATGATTGATACATGCAGCAGCAGTTGTGTTGTCTATCATGATACGGACATGTCGCCCATAAACCTGATTTAGGAAACATTTCAAAGCAAAAAATGCTGCCTTAAGTTCCAGATAGTTGATGTGAAAATCTTTTCTTCTGGCAGCCATTCTCCCCCAGATTTTGACTGTTCACATGCACAACCCCATCCAGTTTTTGATGCATCCGAGGTCAGGGTGACATCAGGCTCTGTTTGGTGAATAACATTATAAGCAGTCTCAATGTTGTTGATCCACCAATTTAGTTCTCTTTTGGCAAGAGGCGACAATGTCATGTGTCTGTCAAAATTCCCTGCATTCAGCAACAGTGCTGTCTTTTTCTCTTTCTCCAGCTGTCTATAATGAAGTGGCCCATGCATCACCGCGGAAAGGAAGCCACTATCTTCCCAATCACTCTTGCCACATCCCTGATACTCACTGTATCTTTCTTGACAGCTGACAGGCAAATCGAAACCATGTCTGCTACTCTCTCAGGTGTTAAAGTTACTGTCATTGACTCAGAGTCAATGATGACTTCCAGATACTGAATGCGACGAGTGGGTTCTAGTACTGATTTTTGGGGATGCCAGAGACCTCAGAAGTTTCACTGTGTTAAATACATTAGAGGCGCATGACATTCTCGTCTCTGTAAACAAAAGTGAATCATCCAAAATACTGAGGAAAGATGACCTTCCCCTCTCAAGGTGGCAAACACAGGTTTTAACAGCTTGGTGAATTTACGTGGTGCAAGTGCAGCCCATTAGGCAGACAGTTAAACTGCCAAAGCTGGCCATCCCACTCAAATCTGAGAAATCTTCTGTGTTCCTCTTTGACTGATACTGAGTAGTATGCATCCTTCAAGTCAATTGAAGCCATGCAGCAGTTTGGAGTCACTAGTTTTAGAGCAGTATGCAAGGTTTCCATTTTGAAGTGGATAATAAACGATATCTTCGTTTAGTTTCTTTAAGTTCAGAATCATTCTATGAGTTCCGTCTTTCTTCGGAAGAACAAAAACTGGTGACACAAACTGCTCTGCTTCAGCCTGACAGTTTAAAACCACACCTTTTGGCTAAGTTTCTGTATTTCTTTGTCAATAACTTTCTTTCCTGATGCATTTAACTCAGGCTGGAAAGTGTAATCCTGTCTGATTTGGCCAATATCACATTCAAATTGAAGGCTCACGCCTGTACTGTTTCTAAAATTTCAGGGTCTTTTGTCAAATTTTTCCATCCATCTATCAACATATTGTGTAAGCCTGCCACCTTGAAAAAGTAAAGCCTCCTGTCTCATTTCATCCAGCAGATGAGGAGGAATAGTGTGTCTCACCTGGCCATCCAAGAGTGACACAGACTCTAGGCTTTCTTCTGGTAGAACTGTCTTGCGTTTTCTGTTCCCCTGGAACTTCTTTTGATGGCCGTAGTGTTGCTTCTCTGGCCTAAAAAAAGGACGTTTTTCTTTGTTGTTGGCTTTCTGCCATGGTCTGTTACGTTGTCTGTTGTCATAACGACTTGGGCCTGCAACCCCGTGACAGTCTGTCCAGCTCTTTGATTTCCTTGATGGAAGCAGTCAGATTGTCTCCAAAGAGCTGACCAGTAATGGGGAACACTCTCACTGCACAATCCTGTCAGCTGTCTGGGGAGATGGGGGCGCAGGACCTGTCTGCGTTTTTTCTGACAGCTCGTGACATGCATGACCCAACAAGGCCAGAGCATCAGCGTTCTGATCAGTGACAGAGGCTTTGATGTCTGCATCAGTCAACTTTTTTTTGGGTATATGCTTTGAGTATAGTCTGAGTGCTCTGTGCCAGTGCTGCTGTGGCTTTGACAATGGCTCTCTGCACTGAAGCCATCTTAACATCCAGCCTGTTTGACAGTGGCTGGCAAATCCTTCCAGATTTCTGTATTCACTTTGGGCACCTGAAGCTAGGGCAGTTGTCTGGGTGTTGGTATTTATCAAGCCTTTCTTAAATTTTGTTTCAGAAAGCCCCTGTGCAAATCATTATTAATGATCTCAGCCATTGAGTCAGCCACTTTGTCAGCTGTTTTCTCTTTATTGTCCAAGTCTTGTTCTATCTCCTTTAACAAGTCATCATCTTGACATTCAAGGGAAATAGTATCCACAGCATCATCATAGATTTCTCCATCTGACGATGACTCAGAGTCCTCATTGCTCAGAGTGACATTAGCAGTTTTCTTAACCGGTTGTTCACCTTTCGTGCGCCTGCACTCGCCACGGTCGGACCATGACCAAGTTTCTTCTCCTCCTTACCAGAGAGAGAATCGCGCCGTCTCTTTGTGCCACGCGGTGCCTGGGATGTGATCCGGTCTTTGTCCGAAGTTTTGGCGGCCAACAGCTTGTGAATAGCCTCTTCCAGTCTAGAAAATCTGTCATCCATTTGACTGATGCGAGCATCAAGCCTCTCGACTTTATCCTTCTTATCTATAGTTGCTACCACTTGGTCCTGTGCCCCTGAATGACTGGCCATGCTTAGCTAGGGTTATATCTCATGTACCGCACACAGGCGGAATGGTACTGCCAAATCGCAGGATAGTTGTATATCGCACACAGGCGAACAGGATAGTTGTATATCGCACACAGGCGAATTAAGGTACAGCCCCACACAGGCGAAAGTTATGAACTATACTCCAAACTGTATGGTCATATGATGCATGCAACACAGGCGTTTTTTTTTTTTTTTAAGGCTTCTCTCAGAAAAGCTATTATACCCAATTAATTCAATCCAATTATACACGTACACCACTTTTTACGCTGCCAAGATCTACTCGTGAATGAAAAAAGGGGCTGCCACTCACCTTCAAGTTCTTGTGTACTTTGCACACTGGTCTCATTCACTTGTACTTACGTTATCATTCATTCATGTAGGCTACCTACACATGCTCGCACAACCGTTGCCTGCAAACGCCAGCGTCCAATTGCCTGCAACGCTGTGCGCGCCAATACTCAACGCAGCTTCCCTTCCGGGAGCAATAGGCGAGTGATAATTCTGCCCAACTGTGCTTGAGTGAGTGAATGGGGAATAATAAATGTTGCCTTCAGCAAGCTTATAGTCTCCAAGGGGGGAACAATCTCCAATGGTGAGGAAACTCACGAACATATAACTCCTGGTCAGATACCGGTATTTCGAAGTTTATTATTGAATATTTCTTGCAGTCATTACAACACCAAGATGCTCTGTAAGTTGCTTGAATGGTGCTAGGTAATTATCCTTGGAATTTATTAGTTTATTGTAATTTGTCCCTTGCGGAATCATTCCAAGAACTGGCCCTCAGCACTTGTGTCTTAAGAGGTTATCTTTTTATATTATATCCTTTTTCTGGGATAGCATTCTTCTTAAAACCGAAAAGGCAGAGGAGTCAAGTTACCACTTTCCCCGGTCACTGAGGAGAAAGTCAGGTTTCGAAATACCGGTATCTGACCAGGATATCTCTCTCTCTCTCTCTCTCTCTCTCTCTCTCTCTCTCTCTCTCTCTCTCTCTCTCTCTCTCTCTCCTCTCTCTCTCTCTCTCTCACTCCTCTCTCTCTTCTCTCTGTGTGTGATTGTTCATATATGGGTGATCGGATTGCTATAATTCCGACAGTGCCCGAATGTGACCTATTAATGCTTAGTTTCAAAGTGAGGGGACTTCAGGCAAAAATGGAAATACATTTTAAACAGAATTTAACGTGCACCCGCCAGTTAACTTGGACAAACAAATCAAAAGACAAGTCACGACGCACTTTGGCCTCTTAGGTCTCTTGCAGGCAAGACAAACAACATTGAAGACACTCAAAACAAAGTACCAGCATTCAAATCCCAAATTCAGCCCAAGATAGATGTTGAACATGTATTACTCTCAATGCTTAGTACGTGGAATGCAGTCCCCAACTGCATGTTGCAAAAAGAATAGGGGCCATGCATGGATCAAGCCATGTACACTGTGATGGCTTTTACAAATGCACACCACACACACACACACACACACACACACACACACACACACACACCACACAACACACACACACACACACACACACACACAACACACAGAGAAAGACACATTTACACACACACACACACACACACACACACACACACACACACACACACACACACACACACACACACACACACACACGCGCGCGCGCGCGCGCGCGCGCGTGCGTGCGTGCGTGCACTTGCACACTCACAGAGAGAGAGAAGAGAGAGAGAGAGAGAGAGAGAGAGAGAGAGAGAGAGGAAGGAGAGAGAGAGGAGAGAGAGAGAGAGAGAGAGAGGAGAGAGGAGATGAGATCGTTTCTCGTCCAGTCACAAATTTTCATGCAACCGTGCTTACGGAGGTTGTTGCCCGGAAGCCGGTTGGAAAGTTTAGCTGACTGCTGCTCACCTGCGCACTGATAAAACCCGGGTGAGTTGAACCGGTTAGGCAGTCTCTGCAGTGATTCCGGCAACGCAAGTACACAGAAGGCCGAAGAGGGACTCCAGCTGTTTTTTGTGGCAGTCAGCTATTTATCGCCTCAATGTTTATTTATTAGCAAACCGAAACCGTGTTCCCGTTTAGGAGCGACTGAAACTTCCTCAGCGCACTTGTGAAGGTTTTGTTCGGAAAAAAAAGTATTTGTTGTGTTCTGTTATCCTATGAGTGTTAAAGGAAGTGGTCTTCAGAAAAATAAAGATTTTGTTTATTCTGTGACTTAACTAGCTATGAACTTCATGATGAAAAAAGGTGTTTATTCTAATATGGTGTGCGAGAAGAGGGATAGTTTTGATGCTATGGATATAAGCTCCCAGAGTGAGCGACAGAGACTTTATATATTGGTTTAATGTTGGTTTTTGAATTTTGAGTGGAAAGAGTATTTAACCGCTTTGTAGGAAATCGAATAGTTTTGTTGGTAAACAAGAATGTGTGGAAAAAGTTTCCTTGATTTAATTGAACGTTTGAGAAAAAAAAAAACTTTTTAAATCGTGTGGGCCACAGCTCCGTTGAGAGTCACCTCCCCATCGTCTCCCGCGTCTTCCCAAA
>JAFLJL010003852.1:7500-10000 GCA_018398815.1 Conus ventricosus
GCACAAGCACGTTTATTATTTTGTCAGGGTGACAAAATTAATATTAATGATTTGGAAGCATGATGATTTGTATCGCCGTCAGAAGCAGATTCAAAGACGCTAGTTCGTGGCTGTGAGGGCAGACGCCAGCTTTCGACTGCCTGGTTCGAGCTTTGTCAAACTCTTAGCCGTTTTCATACCTCTATGGTTACATTTTGAAACGATTTATATTTATACAGTAAACGCAATCTATAGCAAATGTATGTGGTTTGTGGCAAAACAAAACGTTGCAAACAAAAAGCGTATATTTATAATATTAAAGTCTACCCAACACATCGAGCAGCCCGGTTAGCTCAGTCGGTAGAGCATCAGACTTTTAATCTGAGGGTCAGGGGTTCGAGTCCCCTATTGGGCGCTGCAAATTTTTTTTTTTTTTTTTTTTTTTTAAATAATTACTTTTCCTTTGTAAAACTTACACTTGAAAGCATTCAAGCTGATGATGATTGATTGATTGATTGATTTAATTTAACGTCTGTTCACAACAATGGTGATATTAGACTAGAAATAAACCAATCCAAAAAAATAAATTAACCCCCCCCCCCCCCCCCCCCCCACACACACACAAAAAAAAAAACCCAAAAATAATTAAAACGGGCTGTGTACGAGTTTGTGTCTGTGTTTGCGAGCGCGCTCGCGCGCGCGCGTGTGTGTGTGTGTGTGTGTGTGTGTGTGTGTGTGTGTGTGTGTGTGTGTGTGTGTGTGTGTAAGATAATGTTGCTTATAGCCCAGCCGACCGCAAAGGGCCACATCAGGGCTGTGTGTGTGTGTGTGTGTGTGTGTGTGTGTGTGTGTGTGTGTGTGTGTGTGTGTGTGTGCGTGTGTTTGTGTACTGTGCGTATGCGTGTGTGTGCGTGTGTGTGTGTGTGTGTGTGTGTGTATGTGTGAATATGCACTCATGTGTGAAAGGCTACGTATATACATTCATACAATAACTATAAATGATTTAATGTTTACAATAAATTTGCAAGTATAGTGCTGGATAAAACTGATGCAATTTGTATCATTTCTTCGCTGTAGATTATATCATTTAAAGATCAAGCTGATGATGAAGTTACGAATATACCTTTCTTCTTTTCTGTCGGTTGGATCACCACTATTTTGGAGCGATATGTACAAATATATAGTGTTAGCTTGCGGACCAGTCCTGTCCATATAGGCTTTCGATTCACAGAACCGCTAAGCAGCCATGATTCCAGGAATGTACAATTAAATAAGTAGACTGATGAGAATCCGTAGACGAGAAAAGGTTTGGAAGAGGGACGGGACCTAGCGACCTGGCTTATGGGCTTACGCGGCAAGTTAATGGCCGAACTCGTTGTCGTCAGAATGTACATTGACTGAAACAAAATACGAACGGAAAACATTTGAACGTACATGCTTGTTTCTGTTCACAGGTGCAGTCACCCCACCCCACCCCAGCCTGCACCCCTCTCCCCTCCCTTTTTTTTTTTTTTTTTTTTTTTTTTTTTTTTTTTTTTACTTCCGCACTTTCGGGTGTATACTTTTCTTCTTGGTATGCGACATAATCGAACTGGATTGCTGCCACAAAGCAAAATGGAGGATTTTTTTAAAACAGTAGGCCAACAGCCACAACTGGTAGAATTCGAAACACTCACCATACGAAAGCGGAGGATTTTCAAAAATAAATGAATATAGCCTACACGCGTGCCCCGCACTTTTCAAGCATGTTGTTTTCAAACAGATCATATCATTAATAAATCAAGATTCAGATGAGAAAATGTCTGCTTACTATTACTACCTGTCACGCAGCCGGTGGGAGTCAGGTTTGGAAACCTACGAGAGAATCTTTGAATTCTTTCAGTTTGTGACGTGTGTTCGTTCACACAGGCCGGTTGTCGCTAACAACACTCACGGAACAAAGCCAACTGAGTAAAAGGCCGCAAGTGAAGGGGGAAAAACAAACAAACAAAACTCTGTATGTGTATGTGTGTGTGTGTGAAAACCTCATTGTAGTAACAATAATGTGTAGTCGAACCCGCCATTCTTATTTTCCCGCCAACTTTCTTGTCATGTGACCAAAAAAAAAATCGCTTCATTGGATGTGTCACAGTGACCCCTATTTCAAAGAGTGAGTGTGTGTTTACAGCTTACGCTGTCGGTCATCACAATAGCGTCTATAAGTTTACATGCTGAGATTTTCGGCAACCAAAAACGCCTTTAAATCGTAGTTGTGCATCTTTAAAAATGAAGAGGTACCCACACAGCACTGGGTTTTTTTTCTTTATGTTTTATTTTAATACACGCCGAGCCTCGCTCTCATTTCCTTTCATATGCAACTAAGGAAAGAGTCGATGCAAAACAACGCCGTACACACACATCACCAGATTTGTGTAGAACCTGTGTAAAATCCAACTCAAAACAATTGTGACAAAACTGTGGGTTTTGTAAGCTTAATTATTGAGCGGATATGAGTGTGTTGCTAACGTACACTTTTACAGCG
>JAFLJL010003853.1:0-5000 GCA_018398815.1 Conus ventricosus
TCTTTGTTTTTCTTAGCAGCGCCGTGGAGCTGGAAATAAACCTCTATTTCTTCAATCTAAGACATAAGAGCAAGCTTTGTTATAATTCAATATTTCTTGCAGTCATTGCAACACCAAGCTGCTCTGTAAGTTGCTGGAACGGTGCGGTACTTATCCTTGGAATTTATTAGTTTGTTGTATTTTAGTCCCTTGCGGATTCATTCCAAGAACTGGCCCTCAGCACTTTGTCTTAGAGATATCTTTTTATATTTTCTACTTTTCACAAGAAAATGTAGCTTGTTTTGTTCTTTCATGATTTTCTTTTGCTTCTTAGATGGCACCTTTGGTTGGTTTTTTGAAAACTCAACAAACATACTACAGTATTGCACACCAGCCTTTTCTGGGATGCATTCTTCTTAAAACTGAAAAGGCAGAGGAGTCTAATTACCACTTTCCGCGGTCACTGAGGAGAAACCACCAAGTTTCGAAATATCGGTATATGACCAGGAGTTATATGTTAGTGAGTTTCCCTCCCTATTGGAGGATGTCTCTCCCCCTTGGAGAATTTTAGCTTGCTGAAGGCTCTTTTGAGAAGCATTTATTTTATTTTCCCCTCCACCCACTCAAGCACATACTGTTAGTTAGGCGAATCATCTGCCACTGCAGATATGATTGCGTATCTCCCCCTATTTCTTCAATCTAAGACATAAGAGCAAGCTTTGTTTATAATTCAATATTTCTTGCAGTCATTGCAACACCAAGCTGCTCTGTAAGTTGCTTGAACGGTGCTTGGTACTTAAACTTGGAATTTATTAGTTTGTTGTATTTTAGTCCCTTGCGGATTCATTCCAAGAACTGGCCCTCAGCACTTGTGAGGATATCTTTTTATATTTTCTACTTTTCACAAGAAAATGTAGCTTGTTTTGCTCTTTCATGATTTTCTTTTGCTTCTTAGATGGCACCTTTGGTTGGTTTTTTGAAAACTCAACAAACATACTACAGTATTGCACACCAGCCTTTTCTGGGATTGCATTCTTCTTAAAACTGAAAAGGCAGGAGTCTAATTACCACTTTCCGCGGTCACTGAGGAGAAACCACCAAGTTTCGAAATATCGGTATATGACCAGGAGTTATATGTTAGTGAGTTTCCCTCCCTATTGGAGGATGTCTCTCCCCCTTGGAGAATTTTAGCTTGCTGAAGGCTCATTTTGAGAAGCATTTATTTTATTTTTCCCCATCCACCCACGTTAGGCAGAATCATCTGCCACTGCAGATATGAATGCGTATCTCCCCCTATTTCTTCAATCCAAGACATAAGAGCAAGCTTTGTTTATAATTCAATATTTCTTGGAGTCATTGCAACACCAAGCTGCTCTGTAAGTTGCTGGAACGGTGCTCGGTACTTATCCTTGGAATTTATTAGTTTGTTGTATATATACATACATATATATAATGAAAGAAAAAAAACGAAGGAACAGTCAAACGTACGTGTGTGTGTGTGTGTGTGTGTGTGAGAGAGAGAGAGACAGACACAGAGAGAGAGAGAGAGAGAGAGAGAGAGAGAAAGTGTGAGTGAGTGAGTGTGTGTGTGTGTGTGTGCGTGTGTGCGTGCGTGCGTGTGTGTGGTCTTGCATGTGAACATAGCCGTTTATGTATGTGTATGTACTTGTATGTGTGTGCATATGTGTGTATCCATGTAGCTATGTAAATTAAATGGCTCATCAAAAAATGACATCAGTCATAAATTATTACAAGGGAAAAAAAACGTTACATGAAATCAACTAGGAGAAAGGCATGAAATCATAGAAAATAAACAGATAACAGAATAGGATGAATTGAAAATTACGATAATGCGAGGAATAAGTATAAAAATGATTTTTCATGTGTTGAAAATACTTTTCCATTATTAGACCTTGGCCTGTCCATAGACCCCCCTCCCCCCCCCCTGGGGGGATTTGTGGGTGAATTTTTCTGATACTTTGTTCATTTTGAAATTTTATGGCATATGTTACCCCGCTGTAACCAGGTTATTTAAGGATATACGAGCATTAAACTATAGTAACCCTACCGATAGCGATTATTCAGGGGGTGGGGTTACTTTAAGTCTCTTAAATCAAATTTCTTCTTAAATATTTACATTAAATTTGGTACCAAACTAAAGAATATTGAAAAGGCTATCTGCTCATGTACAGTTTACAACCATACAAGGTATGCGGAACATGTTATTTACAAACAAAGTCTAAAATGTATATGAAAACACAGTACGATACAAAAAACAACTTGTCAACGGTTATGACATGTTTCTGAGTACAGATAAAAAACCTCTCGCCCTATTCATTGCTGATGTCACAGCCATCGTGAAAGACAGCATCAGCCAAGTTGCCAAGCTGAGGTGGTTGCTTCTCTGTGTCAAGGTCTGGATTTTCTTCACAGAGAATGTCCACCAGTTCTCTTGGAAGGATGTCTCCCTCGGTCCACTGGATTCGAAGCCCAGATTTGCCTGCATGCCATCCTTTCCCCTCAGGGCTTGTAATGTCAGGATTCTGAATGTGTGCCTTTTTCCAGATGAGGGTCTGGTAGTTTGATCTTTCAGTATGAAGCCTGAGGGAAGTTTTGCATGGTGGAAGGAGACTCAGGTCCGTCCCATCACAGCCTGAGAGAGGCCCTGACCCTCCTCCAGTCTGGAACTTTTCCAAGCACAGGTCATACCTCAGTTTGTTCACACTTGTGTAGTTCGGTCTACCATAGAGGCAGCAGACAAATCGTTCAACATCACCATGGGCATCATTGCCAAGACCGGACTGCCAAGCGTAGCAAACGTGTTGCAGAAACTAGGATCTTTTTGGAATTTCTTCAGAACAGTGACTTTGCCTTTTCTGACAAAGCTGCTTGTGCTGTCACACCCTGAAAAAGCATGCAATCCTAGGATTGTAGTGCTTGCCAGCAAACACTTGCTCAATTGACCCACTTGCACAGATAGCAGACTGAATGACTATTTCAGCAAGACCAGTCCCTCTCATCAGTTTGCCAACAGCGCCAAGGAAAGAGCAGATTGTGTGGAAGCTTCCCAGTCTGACAAAGATGTCTTGGAAGAGATTGTTCTGCCACACCAAGTTGTATGCTTTCCTCGCTACTGCTAAGTCAAATGTAACCAATGTTATATCTTGCCCCACTTGCTTTGTTGCTGCCTGTGACACTTTGAGGACATGCTGGACTGTGGAATTTTCCGTGATGGATGGGTGGCATGTAGTCAACAGTAGACTTCATCTTTCTATCCCTTCTTCTCCTGTGAGAGACACCCACCCTCCCCATCCAGGCACCAGTTGATTTCCGTCTTTGGCCTCAAATCTGGAGAAAATCCACCAAAAGTCAGCAAGTTTAGCTTTGTACACAGCCTCTGGGTTTGAGAAATGAGTGTCGACAACATTCAACTTGGGTTCTGCCTTTTCTTTTGCAAAGCAGGGTGTACGTTTCTTGGTTCATACTGCACGGAGCATTGCTGGTTTTGAGGAGCAGGGTGGGTAGTTCTGTTTGAGAAGGAACTGTGTCATGCACTGTGTCTCCTGTAACCTCTTGAATAACTATGCCATGAGTGGAGTGGGTGGTGTCAGCTCCTGAAAGGGTTTCTTCGTTGAGGTCAAAGTTATCCCAGCAGAAATGAATCACCTTGTTCTGCCCCAAACTCACCGTTGAAGGCAGAAAGAAGACTAGCACACTGATGTACAGAGTTGGCCATAGCAGTCTCAAGTCGTACAACTGTTTTGTATCCAGCAACGTGCCCAAAACGATTCAAGAGACTTAGAACTTCAGAGCTACCAGTAACATGTCTGATAGACATTCCAAGTAGATGTTTGGGCATTTTCCACTTTCCCCCTGTCAAAGAGTAGCATATGTCCTGGCCAATGGAGGATGCCAATCTGGTGGTTTTGTTTTGCTCCACAGTACTACTCTTTCCAGATAACAGATTTTGGAGAAAGTCTGTGAGAATAGCTGGAGGATTGACAGCATCAGACTGAAGGTACTCTGCAGATGGAGGCCATGGCATGTCAGGTGCAGCTCTAAAAGCATCCATGATGTGCCGACGAAGGACATATGCAGACTCCTCAAGTCGCCTTTCTTCTGAAGCTGCTGACACAAACGCTGTCTCAACTGCCTGACCTCTGGCAAGTTCGTCACAATAAACAAGTTCACTGCGATGGTTTGGAGCCCAAAATTTTATTCTGAAGCCAAAACGTTTCATTATCTTTTCTTTCAGTTTGTAAGTCTTGTATCTTGGGTTGTAGAAGTCAGGGGAATGTTGTTGCATGTATCCACAGTACTTCTCTCTCAGCATGGTCATTCTCTCCACCTGTGCACCTCTGATCAAGGCATTTTCAATGTAGTCACATATGTACTCAAATGGCCCCTCATGTGCCTGTTGCTGCTCAGCAGATATCTGGCCTGTGGATGTTTCAGCATGCCTGCCTTCAGATCTTACATAGTCTTTCCTGCAACCCTCATGATAGTGAGCTTCACGTGCTACCAGATCTACATCTTGATAATGAGTGAAAATGTCATCTTGCTTAGTTTTTGCTGCATCCTTTATGGACTGTTCTGCCGTCTTGGTGACACATTTTACAAGTTTATCAAAACATGCAACTCCTTTTGAAGCTTTCTTCTTGAATTTTTTGTTGCAAAAAATGCATCTGTCGTTTGGAAGCAATGGGCCTGATGTAGCAACAGCAGTCCTCTTTGGTTTAGATGGTCCTGCAACTTCTTCACTCTGTCTCATGTTTCCTTTTCCTGGCAAATTTCACATTGGTAAACCGTGCATAACAGCTTCTGTGATAACCATGGCGAGTAAAGTCCATGTCTTCTGGAATACAATCACAAATCTGATCTAGTCTATGACATGCTACATTTGAAGCACGTCTCAAGTGGAGAGACTTCTGGATAATTTGTTTACTTTCTTCAGTTAGTGGGGTTATAGTCTTCTCTTTTCTGTTGTTTTTGAAATGAATTATACATGTTCTCCCATCTCT
>JAFLJL010003853.1:7500-18571 GCA_018398815.1 Conus ventricosus
GAGGAGAAGACAACGACTGGAGAAGAATCAATGATGGACTGAATGGAAAGAAGAGAGAGAAACCCAGAACGATAAATGAATGATGGCCCTGGAACAGAAAGAAAAGATGGTGAGGCTAATGACCAATGCAGAGAACTCGAGAATGAAGAATGATTTAACGGCAGAACTTTAAGCACGACAAATGACGGACCGAATGAGAACTGGAGAACGCGGTGATTGTGGATGACAGACGGGATAGAAAAGGAGAACGTAAGTGTGATGAATGAGGAGGAGGAATGAATAGTGGGAATGTGATGAAAATGAATGATGGACGGAATGAGGGGGAGAACATGCTTATGATGAATGTTAGACGGGATGAAAATAACAGTGTGAAACCTTTGAGAAAGACCTGGATAACAACGACACAAAAATCCTTTAAATCTATGACCAACGCCAATTAAAGTCAGTACCACTGAGGGCAAATACGTCACCTGTCTCTAACAGAAAGACATCATAAGAAGATGCAGGAACTTTGATTTGAGCTCTGCAACAAACAGAGTAATAGAGATCCATCTATGCTGACAGGATTCGTCAAATGGAGATGACTTTCCAACGCTGTCGAAGAAGTCGAAGAAGCAGTGAAGTCGCTGAAACATGGCAAGGCAGCAATCTTTGACAACATCCCTGCGGAACACTTGAATATGGCTTAAACGCAGTTACTGATATATTCACTGCCATCTGCAACAAAATCTGGCACACGAGCGAGTGGCTCACGCCAAAAAGACTCGATCACTAATCGTCACACTTCCGAAGAGAGGAAATACTCAACACTGCCAGATTAACCGCAAGAGCAGCAGTACGAGGGCCACCCCATAAGTTCTCGGATGCGCAGAAACCACTGACGTCATAATTTCAGTTTTATATACCATCACAAGCGACGTCATAATAGCTATGACACAAAAAATGATAAAAATCGTCAGAGCCAAATTTGTTCTAGACAGCAAAATGGATGGCAAGGGGGACGGTTTTCGAAGTGTTGCAGACAGCCTGTCTTGGAGAGATTTTCGTGCCATGATTTATTATGACTATCTTCAAAGGAAGTCTTTCAAGGAAAGTTTTATAAGTTTGACAAACTGTTTTGGCGACAAGGCTCCATCATTGTCCACAGTCCATAGGTGGTTCAAAGAATTTCAGTTTGGTACAATGTCGTTGGAAGATCGTGACCGTTGTGGACGTCCAGTTTCAGTTACTACCGATGGGAACATGAGCACAGTGAAGGCCATGATTACAGAAAATCCTCGAATCACGGAAGATGAACTCAAGGATACTCTAAACCTTTCATCAGGAAGCTTAGACCGCATTCTTCGGCACAATCTCTCTGTACGGAAGCGTTGCGCCCGTTGGGTGCCCCACCAGCTGACTGGGGAGCAGATGAGGGCTAGGGTTGAATGGTGCCAGTTTATGCTGCAAACATTTGACGGAGGAAGATTAGATAGGGTCTCCAATATCGTCACAGGTGACGAAACCTATGTTTACCAGTATGACCCCCCAAACAAAGCAGCAGTCGTCAGTTTGGCTGTTTCCAGGGGAAACACCACCTGTGAAATTTAAGAGATCAAGAAGCTGCACAAAGCAAATGATTGCAGTTTTCTTCGCAAGATCCGGCCATGTGACTACTGTACCACTTCTGGAAAAAAAGACCGTGAACGCTGAATGGTACATCAACACCTGCCTGCCAAAACTGTTCGAGGCTTGGAGTGCACGGCGACCACGGACCGGTATCCGCCACCCACTCCTCCACCACGACAACGCCAGCGCCCACACGGCAGCTGCAACTTTAGACTTCTTGCAAGAGAACAGCGTGCAGCTCGTCACTCATCCTCCGTATTCTCCTGACCTAGCGCCTTGTGACTTCTTTTTGTTCCCTTGTTTGAAAAAAAAACAACTGAAAGGAAAGCCGTTTGAGAGCCCTGAAGATGCCCGAGCGTTTGCCGAAGGCTTGATTTCTGGTGTACCTAAGTCGGAGTGGGCTGGGGTGATGGATTCGTGGTTTAGAAGGATGGAAAAGTGCATACACGCAGATGGAGGATACTTTGAAAAGATGGGCTAGGCAAGAAATGCCAGTGTACTTCCATCTTTTCCCATCCGAGAACTTATGGGGTGGCCCTCGTATAAGCATCGTAATGTTCAAAATCATTCTGAATAGATAACAGTTGCATACATATACCGTTGAATCTGAAAGGCTAAAGTATGATCGAACAGACCTCTAGGCCTATGTCAAAAACACCTGCAACACCAGAAGAGTTCTTCAGAGACTTCAAAAAGGCATTTGACAGAGTATGTCCAGAGGTGCTATAGGTCATTATGAAGACATTTGATACTGGGACAAAGTTAATCAACAACATTCAGCAAGTATACTCCAAAGTGACCAGCGCTGTACTAAAAAAGGGCGCAACTGGAAAGTGGTCCCACGTATCAGTTAGGATTCGTCAGGCCCCTTTTCTTTCCAATACATTTCAACATAGTCCTGGAATGCATCATGAATGATCCTGCTGAAGATCATGTCAACACGATCATCACTGCAAAGAGAACTATCACGAGCCTTCCCTTTGCAGGTAACGGCCATGGCCTGGTGGTTACAGAAGAACTCACTAAGCTTGTTAAAACACTGGCTGAAACATCTACGTGGCATAGTATGGATATCAGTACCGAAAACACCAAGCTAATGGCCAGCCACAACACCACCTCCAGTACTGACATAACCATGGGCAGAAGCTAGAAACTGTTTAAACAGATCACACATGTGGGATTTATTTTCAGCGACGTGAGATTCAAATCAGATATGTTCTCAAGAGCAACAAAGATATAAGTTCTGAACAGATACAACTCTGTATGGAAAGACAATAACATCTCAGTAAAACACAATCTAGCTCCTGAACGCACAAATGTGTTTCATTTTCCTATATGCATACGTGGCATGGACCTGGGAGAATGAACCCAACCAAAGAAATGAGGTGCCACTGCAAGATTCTATACAACAGATGTACTGATTACATCAGCATTGAACAAGTGCGCCAGACAATCAAACAGCACATCGGGTTATACGAAGATCTGGTGACACCAGCAAAGAAACTACGTTGGCATTGTAATGAAGATCCAACGGTCCCGCTGAAACAACCATCCAGGATACTGTTGAAGGGGCGAGACCAAAGGGTAGATACAAAGAAAGGACCGACATCATTGCAGAATGACAGGGAAACCGTCTGTAGAGCCCAAGGCCTTACAGAACACAGCGGACAGAATTGGAGAATCAGGTGAACAGTTCTTCAGTGCGATGCCCCAGTGACTTCACACGGACCTGGGAAAAGAAGTGGATATTAGTAATACCAAGACAAATATATTCTTGCACTTTTATTTTTTTTTTAAATCCAGAAAGTGTACATGATTCTAGGATTAAGCCATCTATTAGCATTTGGAAACAATTATTTGGTTTACGCAGCTTAATATGTTCTCGAGTCTCAGAAAATAAAATGTTTAAGCTATCATCTTTCTCAGATGATAAAATGTTAAATGTTGTCACCAGTCGTCAGTACAATATGATCATTATCAAATTTGACCTGTCGGTTCTCTCAGTGAGGCATGACAGGTTCTAAATGGACCTGATGACAGAGACGAAAAACCAAATTTGCATTAAAAAAAAATCATTTGCATAATTTCTGTTTGGCTGGAGAGAGACAGCGTGTATCCAGCTCTTTCCTGATACTCGTTGCCAGAGTCTAACGAATATTCTTTTTGTTTCTGATTTCAAGACAAAAAGTCTTCCAATAAAAATGATCAGCTTTCGACAATTTACCTTATTCTAAAACAACAACAACAACAGTAAGCAGCTTCATGGCATGAATTCAGTGTAATTGTAGATGCCGGATTGACAACAGCTGATTCTCGTTGTGAAATTGCCAATGTAATTACTAGTCAAGCGAGTAACCAAAAACTTCGTGTTGTGAATGTTGTAATGTGATGTCAGCTAACACTTGATGTTGTAGCAATGATTTCGGATTTTCCCCGTTGAAAGATTATTAGCGTTTTCTCTCCCGAATGTTTATGTCCATTTCATTCCACGTACATGTCTAATGTATCTATCTCCAGTTGAGAAATATGTTGTGCATGATTACTCTCATGTTCTCAGATTTGCCTTTGTCTGGATGGAAAGTTCGTCTGAATACTTTACCATATGCATGTGTTTTGATGGTATCTCAGGTGGGTCATAAGTTGGAGTAGCATACGTAACGGATGTAATGACACATTCAAAGGCATGAATGTACCGATCGGTGGTAGTAAATCAGCCGTCCATGGGGTTTGGAGTAATGGTAATTCGGAAATAGAGAGCATGTGCGCGTGTGCGTGTGCATATGTGTATATGTGTGTGTGCGAGTGTGCGTGTGTAAGATTGGGGTTTTGGTTAAGGGTGGAAGATTAGGCTAGGTAGGTGTGCTGGGGAAATAAGACATACAATATTCTTGGGTTTCCAATCTTCACTTATTGAAGGGATGGAAACGGGAGGTTGGTTTCGTTTCCGATTGTTACCCTGTTGTTACTTTGGTTCTACACCAGAGAAGGCGGGCAGGATATCGGCTGTTGTTGTATTGTCAAGTCTGTGAGTTGTTGTGGTAAATTGTCGTGTTGTTGCACGAGCAACAACTAGTCCGTTGGTCGGCGTGTCAGCTCTGCGGAGGGATACGCTGCTCTGACCAATCGTTGTTTTGTGTTGTGAGTAGAGTTCGCTTGATTCCGACCGTGGGGGAATGCGTTGGGGTAGCTTCACTTCGGTCCCTGGTGTTCGTCGGAGTGGGACGCGCCTTGTAGTTGCGGCGGCAGCGCCGTTAGTTGAGCTGAGTGACTTCGAGTCATAGTTAGGGCCAGGTCCTCGTCGGGTCTGGTGTGCCCTTGGCCTGTGCCGGGTTCTGTGTCGTCTCTGTTGGCAGCCACTTCAGCCAGTTGCAGAACGGGTTTGTGGTTGAACGTCTGTCTGTCCAGGTTGGTGATTTGTTAGGGTTCATGGTGGTGTTGTTCGTCATGTTGTCTTGTATTATGGCGAGTTTTTACTGTAGTGGTTATGTTTAGTTGTATTATGTTTGTTGCGTTATAACTGGTTGTCTAGTATGATGTCGTCTTGGTTCTGTGATTGAAACTTCTTGTCAGCCGGTTTGTGTTGTTACCTTTTTTGTATATTCTGTAAGTAGTGTACATAGTGGTTCCCGAGTTCGATTGTCATGTGACAGTTTGGCTAGACAGTGTGGGTTACATAAATAACCGTTGATGGACGGTGATGTAGATATTGGTTGTGATTAGTTCATGTTAATTTCAGGGGGGTCAGTAAGGAAGTAATACGAGGTTGCATTTTTGTTGAGGATCATAGTATGAGTCAGGTGCAGATGTGTCTGCGTGAATCGTTAAGGGATTGTGCTCAATTTCAGTTGTAAATAGTAGTTAGTTCGTTGAAAATTGAGTAACGATTTCGGAGTTGACCTGCACAGCATTGGAATTGGTTAACTGTGCAGTGGGGCCAAGGCTAATTGGTAGTCGAATGGTTTATACTGGAGTACGGTCGTGACTATTCAATTCATATTGGTGTCTTTTCACTTTCGTTACGAGTCATGGTTCTCGACGCGGGTGTCGTGCGCGTGCAGACTGTATCTGTGACGTACGCGTTTGGTACAGGACCAGTGAGTTCATATGGTTAGAAGTGGTTTTGGTTTTGTCTTTATTTAAGTAAAAGACAGTCGACACACATGCAGGGGTGTATGTGTTTTGTGACATAATAGGGTTGGAGAAAGATATTTAGGTTGTAGGGAGACGGTCCCGTTATGAATTTTAGTAGTCGGAAAGAAGGGTAAGGTAAAGTTTAAGGCGGGTAGCTCAGCAGTTGACAGGATAAAAACGGAGGATGTGCAGCATGTAATATTGTATAAAGTATGGTTGTGTTGGCATAACGAGGATTAACCACTGGGTTATCTGACAAGAGATGACAGAGTGGGGTGCTGGATGGAAATTTTGGCGAACAAATCATGTGTTGATATATGATATTGACAGTGCAAAGAGGGGTAAGAATATGAAGGATTATGGCTGCGAGCCGATTCTCTCGTATGAACATGCTAGAACTGTGAACCGCTAAGAGTTAAGTTTTTTTTGTTTTTTTTTGTTTGTTTGTTTTTGAAAGATGTGTATTACTACTGATTACTGTGTGGAAACATTTCCTTGTGAGATTGCCCATTTCCTAGTTTATTTAGTATTCCTAAGGGGACCCATGCAGTCCGTGTTGGATTGCTTTGATTGTTTTTTTTTTTTCTCCGAGAATTATGTGTGTATAATTTCAGATGTGTGAGCCATAATTTCATGTGTAATAGCGTGGATGGGGCTCAGGGAGAATATTGTTTTACTGCTATTGTAAGGGTTGGCAGGAAATGGATTTGATAACCCCCAAAACGAGTAATGGGTTGGGGGTGTATTCGAAATTCAAAGGGGTCACTCTCATGCCCGAGTGGGAGGTAGGCAACGGAGATGGAGAGAGTTAAAGCTTTACCAGGTAGCCTATAGGCCTTGATGACTCGGGTAGTAGCAACATTACAGTAGTGGCCTACAGTTGTGTTAGCAGGTATCCTGTTCCGTCTGAGGCTGGGGCCAGATCACCGCAGTCATACTGCTGCGTGCCGGCAGGTGAGCGGCGGTTTCCCGTGCCTGCCACTTTTCCCGGGGAAGGGAGACCATCCAGGCCGTCTGCCGTCTGTGAGGCAGCTCTCCTCCTGCTACCGGGGCTCTCTGGGAGTTCTCCAGACCCGTTGCTCTTCCCTGTTCGGGCGTCCTTTGAGCCCCGGACTCGTCGAGAGGGCACCGCACCAGACCTTCTCTCACCCTCAGTGTCCGGCGGGGCCTTCAGAGGAGGAGGCGTCCTTCGAGCCCCGGACTCGTCGAGAGGGCACTGCCACCAGGCCTTCCCTCAACCGTTGTGTCCGGCGGGGCCTTCAGAGGTGTTGTGCCAGCGCGGGGAGGAGTCAGACTGAGGAGCCACGGTCGCCGCGGGTGCAGAGGTCTTCGGGGAGTCGGACTGTGGGAGGCCACGGTCAGCACCGGAGTGCAGTCGTCCGGGGAGGCGTCAGCCTGTGAGGGGCCGAGTACAGCGCCGAGGACTGGAGCTCTCCGGGCCGGGATGGGTTGTCCCATGGGCGTAGTATAAAGGGTTTTAGTGTTAGGCAGTAGGGTTAAGTGTGTAGTGTTAGGTAGTAGAGTCAAGGGTGTTAGTTACTGCCTCCTTTTGGGACGTAGTGGCCAGCATAGTGTTGGGTAACTTGTCGTTGCCTCCCTTAGGGACGCAGTGACCAGTTTTCGGTAGTAGTCCCGGGTCAAAGGAGAAGGGTGGGTCCTGGCGAGAGGTGTGGGTGGTAGTAGTTTAGATATTAGAGTCCCTTGGGTTTGTCCTTGTCCTAGTAGTTAGTCACCACGTGTGCGGGCTATCTCTGCGTCCCAGTGATATACCGCAACTGGTGCTTTAGCATAGGTTAGGGTCTCAGGGTCGTAGCAGGGTAGTGTGGGTCAGGGAAGAAGTGAGATAATGGTGTATGGGCGTGGATGGACGTGAGTGGTGGCGCCATAGTGTGTGTGTGAAATAAAGAAGTGCGCTTGATTGTAAAGCTGTTATTGTGCTGTATTGTCTGCTCTAGTGTGTAATAGGTGTGGGAAAGGGTGGTAGGGCCGTCCGGCTTAGCGACCGTGACAATGAATATTCTGAAAAAGATGATTAGACTTTGCCAACTCTTACATTCAGATTCTCTAGATTAAAAAAATAGTTGATACAAAACTACGCTTATTCTACTCATTTTATTTTAGAATGGTTTGCGAGTTATTTTCTATTCTAAACTTTTAATGATTAAACACAATTCATTTTCATAACACAATAGAAAACAGTAAAAGTAAGCTTTGTGACCTTCACCGTCAAAGCCATAAAACATTAAAGTATCAATAAGAAGACTAGCAGACACAAGAGAAAGGGTATAAGCACAGAGAGAGAGAGACAGAGACAGAAGAGACAGAGGAGACACAGAGAGAGAGAGAGAGAGAGACAGCCGTATAGCTTTGCCAAAGTCATTCAAAAATTACTTGTACCATGCGTCAAAACAACACAAACATATTTGATCTGAAAAGTTACATACACATATTCTCCCCGCCCGCTTCCTCAACACCTCTTCATCCCCATCGTTTCTCCTGTCCTGTTGCTTCTCAACAAACACCCAAATTTGCAGTCGCGCGAAAAATGCCGACTCATGTAGCGCGCGCGCACATGAAAACCAGGGCGCGCGCGCACATAAACACCAGCGCGCGCGCGCGTACACTGAGCGCGCGCGCAGGGGTACACATATACACAAGCAAGTAAGCGTGCACACATGCACACATATACAACTATGCGCGCTCCTACGCACTAAATATACATACATACACAACCATGCGCGCGCGCCCACAAGACGCACATATCACACACACAGACAGACAGACACACACACCGCGCACAAACACACACACAGACACGCGCGCGCATGCGCGCGCGCGCACACACACACACACACGCAATCGCGCGCGCGCGCATGCACACACGCACGCGCTCGCTCACATATGCATATACAACGATTCATGCACGCACATATATACATATTCAACTATGCGTGCGCGCACGCAAGACGAACGAATCGCGCGCGCGCAGCTCACTGGAACTCACGCTTGCTCTTTGTTCGAGTCTTGCAGCATGATTTTGAACTGACTGGACTTCATCAAGTAAAAATATCACGAACTTATTTTTCCTCATTCGAGCTTATCATCTTATGTGCCGCAGGGCTTCTGAAAACGCAAAAAATTGCGTACAGTACGCATTAAAACTCTACGGGACGCACTGGGTGTCCGTGTAAGGGGTCCCCAGGGACCCCTTCAAATTTTGGTGGAAGTCAGACATAAAGTGAGAAAAGACTGCCTTCAACATCGTAAGTTGGGTGCCGTAACATCGTAGGTCTGCTACACTTCGGACCGAACCCATCCCTTTTCGAGTTTGAACAGCAACAAAGCGAGTAGGGCAGCCCCTAACAACATACGTCGGTCACTTTTGTCGTCTGCTGAGGCTGACTGACTAAGCTTAACGCTAGGCCACAGCATCGTTTTCAGTTGACCGAATGTTACTACTTTGAGCCATGTGATGTCACGATGACGCTTTTCATTTTCCCGGCAGGAGAGAGGCATTTCCGCGAAGCCTTTGTTTCCAACATGTCTCTCGAAGCATGGTTAACGAAATCATCGTCGAAAAAGCGTAGCAGAGGAGCAAGATCGAGAACGGATACAATTTTTGTTGTTTATTTTGTTGTTTTTATTGTGATGATGTGTCTGTGACAATTGCAGTGCGCGTGCAGGGATGCAATTTTTTTAACGTATATTTTGTTGTTTTTATTGTGGTGTAGGGACCCTTAATGTTAGCCTGGGACCCCTTAAAAATCTGATGAAGGGGTCCCTGGGACCGGAAAGATTTTCACCCCAGCAGAAGCCCTGTAATTATTGTGCATCAAGTTTTTTTTTTTAAAGTTTTTTTTAACCCACCTGATGTACTACCAGTACATATTTTTCTCTTTTTCTTTTTACCGGGGGCTTTTTAAAACGATCATTTTAGTTAACAATTATCAACAATACTGTTACATGCAAGAAAGACGTCAAATGTTCTTCAAATTCCTTGTATGTAATAGATGAATTTGTCCTTTGATATATAGATAGCTCATCTTTCTCTCTTAAATTACCGATTTCAGAAGTAAGTCTCGACGAAAATTGTTCTCCGAGAATGCCTTGCAAACGTCTGTGTTTTGTCAAAAGATCTCTTGATAACAGTTCTTTCTAAATAAATAGGATACAAGAGTTACTGTTTTGAATTTCTTTTAAATGTCCAAACGTTGTGAATATTCTTGGATTCGGATAGTTCAGAATGCTACGATTAACGTGATAAAGGTGAATGACAAAATGGAGAAGAAAGTGAAAGTGATGGGTAACTGACGGGAGATGAGCGCAAAAACAAAGAATGATTGAGGACAGAAGAACGTGAGAAGGATGACTGACTGGCCCGGAGAAGAATGAGGAAACGACGAATGACCGACTGGAGAAGAACCTTTAAAACGACGACTGACTGACCGAGAGAACTTGAAAACGACCGCCTGCCTGCCTGGAGAAGAGGAGTAACAAGCGATGAATGACTGACCGAGAAGATCTTGAAACGACCGCCTGCCTGCCTGGAGAAGAGAGTAACAAGCGATGAATGACTGACCGAGAAGAACTTGAAAACGACCGCCTGCTGCCTGGAGAAGAGAGTAACAAGCGATGATGACTGACCGAGAAGATCTTGAAAACGACCGCCTGCCTGCCTGGAGAAGAGTAACAAGCGATGAATGAGCGACGTCAGAGGAGCGTTAAAACAATGATCGACTGACTGGAGGAAAATGTGAACACAATGAACGACTGACGGGACTAGAGCGTGAGAATGATGAATGATGAACGGGACGTGAAGACAGTGTGAGAATGATGAATGATGAACGGGACGTGAAGACAGTGTGAGAATGACAAGGGAAAATGATTTATGAATGACAGAATGAGGAGAGAGAGAAAAAAATGAAAGCGGGATGGGAGGAGAACGAGGGAATGATGAAAAATAGTTCGGACGAGACTATAAGACCGCAAGAACAAGGTATAATGGTCGGGATAAAAACGGAACGTGAGAACCGTGAGGGAAGTATGAAAGGAGACGACGTGAATGATTAACAATAGAAATCGTAAACGAAAGCTGGGATGAGATGACGTCATTTTCACGAATGAAGGGCGAAGAGGAGAATGTGAAAATGATGTACCGTGGACAGAACAGTGGCATGAGATTGACAAAAGAAGGGTTCAGGAGAGGGAAAAGGCAAACGGACCATAAGAATGAAGATTACATGAAAATAGACAGCGTGACAACGATCCAGTGATGGACACTGGGAAATGCACGAGAGATACATGTTTTCACGCGGTGAAAAAAAAAACGGGA
>JAFLJL010003854.1:0-18350 GCA_018398815.1 Conus ventricosus
TCCAAAGGAAGAAACGTGCCACACATGGAAGAGGATTCTATTTTACGCTTCTAACTTTCTAGCACGACAGAAATTTGAACATGACATACACACAAAACAAACCGGGGAATTCAGTCTTTTCATACCAAGAGCAGTGCAGCGCGGTGAATGGTCAATGGCGCTCTTGGACATGCAATAAGCCAAGACATTTGGGAACTGGAACACAAAAATAAAAATAAAAAAAAATAAAAAAGAAAACACTTCTCTCCACAAGAAAATATATCTCTCTGTACACCGCCTCCCCCTTCCATCAGTTCCCATAACTTCTGAACTCTGTTAAAAAAAAAATGCAGTTTACTAATGACATAAAGGCAGTTTTGACCCAACAGTCCCCTACACTAGATTATTCGTTCAGTTCCCCAGCCGCACTCCTACCCGCTTGCCCCTTACAATCCACAATCCCTGAATCTGTATCATTCTACTGAAAACACTGGTGTACACATAGAGAACAAGACAAATAATGGCCATTACTCATGGAAAATGTTATAAGCCATCAGAGAGTACAAACGTCTGCAACACTCCATCCCACAACAGAGCTCCCAAAACTAATGTGCACCTTGCCATCCAGGTTCTCTCCATTCACTCTCTGATACCTGACCATTCCCTTTTCTCCATTTTAGATGCCACCCCATGTGGTCCATTCTGCTCATCTAAATAAAACATCAATGGAAACGTTTAAAACAATGCCCAACAGACGTTACAGGCAATATGAATGAAGAGAATGGCATGACAATGCATGCGACTGCCTTCACGTCTTCTTTAAAAAAAAAAAAATATGAAAAAGGACAGACAGCACGATATATAGTTTTAGAAACATGTCTTTTTTAACTTACTGAAAGCCTTGTTTGTCCAAGTTCACACCATTTATAATGAGACCAAACACCATCTCCCACCATCTACCCCCCCCCCCCTCCCTCCCTGCTTACCTCCCTCTTAACTCCCACCCTCTACCATCTCTCGGACTCCCACTATCACTTTCCCCTGCCTTCCTCCCCCCCTCAAAAACAACAGGCAACTGCTAGAAATCAAGACACGCAAATCAAACTGTCAATCTGAGATTCACTCTTTACATATTATTTTGTTCTTAAAGATAAAAATAAAAATAAACACAAGAGGAAAGATACAAACCGATCTTAGTCCGGTGACGCTGGAGACGTTGACAATGTTACCTTTACTCGCCACCGGTGCGGGACAGCCAACATTGTCAAGTGATACACTGACCTGCAACAAAACAATGACACATCTACAGCAACAACACCGACCGTGAGATGGACAAAGACACAGTAATGACACATGACATTGTAGTCTGAGAGAGGGGGCAAAACCCATGCATACGTAAACTCACCACAAGCTGGCGCTGCCTTCGCCATTGTGCACTTTCATTATTTGTCATTCTCTTCTTCTTCTTCTTCTTCCAGATGGGGATGTTTAACCTGCCCGCGCCCACAGTCTTCACGTAGACTATTCTGGCACACAGGTTGCATGCATTGTGTATTTTCGTGTAGCCGGTACTCACCGTCTTAGGACATGAGCATCGGGATCTTTAGAGTCCGTGTATGATCTTAGTGCATGTGACACAGACTAGACCTCGGTTTATAGTCCCATCCGAACGACTATATGGGGAATGGAGTCAGAACCAATGTTAACTCCGAGGGAAAAATCCCCTATACCGAAATTCGAACCCGCAACCCCAGGATCACGAGTCGGCGCTCTACCAACTGAGCTACCCGGGCATTAATGAGTTCACAGCAATATGAACTTGTCCTACAGATCCTTTCACTGATCATACAAATAGAGAATGTAAATATCTTCGTTCAAGACCACCCATGTGATTCTGCACGAAAACCCCCATTTTCACATACAAATCACGTCCATCACATATCAGTTTTGGCCAAATTTAACACCTTTTTACAACTAAAATTAACGCCTCAAAACCTCTAAATATTGAGGGGTTTCCGTGTAGAATAATACGGGTGATCGTGAACCAACATATTTACATTCTCTTACAGGGACATAAAAATTAACGCCCGCGGGACCGAGTCCTTCTTACTCTTCTAATATGTTCTTCTACTTCCAGATCTATTAATAAATTAGAACACAGATCTATTAATAAATTAGAACAGACAACTGGCTTTCCATCTTGGTTAGTTATTTTTACATCCAATGAATTTATATCTTCGCTAATTAATTCTTTAAATTGGCTGTCTCCGTCAAACGTATATAACTGATAATCGCAAACCCCGCCCTAGTTGGTAGTAAAACCTTCAGAACTGTAGATGGATAGCCAGCAAACAAATTAGCACATGTTTTTAACTGTTGTAAATGGACATACAACATTGGGTTCATGAGAAAATCAGACGGTCTATTACCTTTAAACTCATAAATGCCCATTCTACAAGGCCGTGTGTGCTGAAGCTATGTGTTTCGCCACTATTATAAAAGCCAAAATTCGAGCAAGGCTTCTAGGAAAAACGTACTCCCTTTTTTCTTTAAGTTCTGGAAAATTTATAGTAATTATAAGATTTGCCTCATTAATTTTTAACATAATGTTAAAATTGCTAAATACTTCTCTTAAAGAACAAAGTTGTAGTAACCATCGGGTATTTTTAACTGTTTTAATAGATTGCCTTGTTCGTCCTTAACATCCACCCAGTTATTTTGAGCCTTTTCAGATATGTTAGCCCACTAACTTTAAAGCCAATTTCTCTAAGGGCAACCCTATAATTACTGCGCCTATTGTCAATTGGGTAAGTTAAGAACACACGTTTGTTTTGTTGGTTTATATAGATGCACATCTTTTTTTATATACTATTTAAAAAACTAATTTAAAAAATGGAGCCTTTTAAATATAATGAAAGTGCTACTTACAATATAGGGGCGTTTTATAACCCCAAATCTTTAGACTTCAGCAATTTAATCATTGCAGTAGATGAATCATACGGCTTCCGGGTTAGACTTGTAAACCCGCTAACTAGATATTTAAATCCGCCAATAAAGAATGATAGAGTGCCATCAGCAATGGTCATCCCGCCTATGGCGTTTTACCAGAATCAGTTAAATTTTGCCATTTACTGCGCAACTACTGGCTGTGGTGTTTCATATGCAAACCATTTAAACCACCCAATCTTTTAGTAAGGGCAGTATATAACTTCATGTTTATTACCAGTACAGACGAATACTAACTGAACTAAATGTAATCCTCCCTAACGACAGCGCGTTTAATCATTCAACAGCCCAATGGACAATAATGCATATGAAAGAATCTGCAATGAATTTAACATTAATCCTTCAACTGATTTTAGACAAAAGTTAGACCGCAATCATGGGATGGGCACATTGTATTTGTGGGGTGCAAAAAGGAATTACTTATGCTACGGGCCCGGGGGCCACCCCTCTTTTAACCCAATAAACAGTTCGATTAGGATCCATGAAAAAAAAACCCCCTAATGTTTGGGGAACTTTTTCTTAGAAAATGAAGGCTTAACAATCCCGGGAGTGCAAAGGTTTAAATGACCCCAAAGGACATAGTTTGGGTCTATAGGAGCAAAGCCGACAAAGTTAGTTTTTATCAATACAGGTTGTGCAGAAAAAATTTTAGCCAATTTAGAAGTCTTTTAACTTGTTTTGTTTGCCTGCCAGCTACAAAGGTATCAAGACTTCTTGCAATGCTAGGCAAGGTTGCTTTGTTGGGGCCTTTTGGATATACATGGCCCTCTGACCTTAGACTACTTTTTGGCAGTAAAATTTTTAAAATAAAAATCCTATAGCTGGAGCACCAAAACTTAGGGAAAATCAAGTTTAAAATAAGGCCCGCCCCTTCCTTTTAAAAGAAAGTCCCTAGCCTGAAAAAGCGATCCGATAGCACCCACACCCAGAAAGAGAGAAAGCACTCCCCCTGAAAGACCTCCACTGACAGTCACACTACAAAAAGAACCCCTCGTTGTATTTTTTAACTTTTACGGGTTCCATATTTATTTCACTAAAAATTTAATCAGCAGCTAGCACTCTCCCCCCGTGGTCGCCATATAACCCTACCTTACCCTTGTGCAAAACCCCTAAAAACTGCCTAACCCGGCAGAGCAAGCGCTTTGGCAGCCAACTTTTTTAAATTGGTTTTGCTAGATGGTAATTGTTTTTAACCCAATTTTTTCCGGGTGGGGGTTGGGGCTATGGTCCCGTTGGTGACCGCCGTTAAACAAAAACGGTGTAGAGATAGAAACCCAAAGGTTTTTAATACTAATTTTGTAATCCCCTTTCCTAACGACCCTTTATTCTTTCTGCCAGGTAGTTTTTTCTAAAGTATTCTGTTTATTTTTTGATTCTGTTGTTTTGTGCTAGCTGCGTTGTTAAAAAAGCATTTCAAACCCTGGTTTTCCCTTAGAACTTAAAATTTGTATTTTCTGTGTATTCTACCCTTTTTTCCCACCCTAAATTGTTTACGATACGATTTTATTTTTTTCTTTTCTATCTCATATTGTCGTCATTTTTTCCTAGATTGTGCGCTAGTGCCCCCCTTACTTTTGAAAGAGGCCCTTTTAAGGCCCTCAATTTTCGGCCAAAAGTTTACGTTTTCACCCCTAAGAACCTCATTTCCCGCCATGGGGCCCGAATGAAATTGTTGCAGTTTTCGGACGTCCCCCCTTTAAATTTAAATTTCTGCATTTTTCCCTCGCTTTTCGATTTAAATTTTGAAGAGGTTTTTTTGTATTTTGATGTTTTGGGCAATTTTTTTCCCCAATTTCTGTAAGACAAGGGTTCGGCTCAAAGCTCAAATTTTTAATTGTTCTCCCTTGCATAGGATTTTTCGTTTATGTGCTTTTTTTTAAACCTGTTGGTTTTCTTTAAAGATTTTTACACGGCTCCTGCACCAGTTTTTATAAAAAACCCCGCATCTTCTTCAAAATCGTTGGGTCAATTATTCGGGCAGCTCTCCCCCTAGCTTTTTTGAAGTTGAATTTTTCCGCATTATTCTTGACATTGTTGGAGTAAAGAACCTGCCCCTTCAACCCTTTCCGCAATGAAGGCCCCGTTCTGTTTCATCTTCTTCTTCAATAGGATCAATTGCGTAAAAATTTTTTCACCTATTTTTTATTTATTTTCTTTTTTGTTTTATAAAAATGAACCATCGGTTGTGCTCGATCCATACAAAAAAAGAAAAGGGAACTCCATGGTGTAAAAGGATAAGGCGATGTTATTAGGTAATCCCCCTCAACGTTGAGCCTGGACAAGATTTAAACAGTTAATTTCCCCTGATCTTGGTGTGTGTGTTATAATGAGGCACTCTAAACTGTTTTCAAAAAGATTTTAAAATCGAAGATCCTAATGCTTGTTGTTGCAAAACAGGCGGGCATGTTAATCTATGTAATTAACGGAGGGCGAAAAAAGTTTTTTTACAGGCAGGCAGAATTTTTCCCTCTATTTGATCTATGGTACTAAAAAAAAAGAAAAGAGAAGTTTTAGGGAATAAAAACCCCAAAAGGGTTAAGCACGGTTTAAAAGGGGAGGATGAAAAGAATATTTAAAAGATGAGGCGTAGCAGAAGCTTTTTGGCAACAGATTCTGCACCCTTAGTTTTGAGTTGTTAAAGACGTATGCCAAAATCCCAAAGGGCACAAAAAAGAAAAACTTTTTATAAACTAACTTTTAATTCTAGCGGTTCTGTTTTCTGTCTGAAACCCCTTTAGCTAAAAAACCGTCAGCGACATTTCCTTGAGTTTGATTTGTTACAAACCCCCGGCTGGCCAGAACATTTTAAACCCCAGTATAAAAGAAAAAAACGGTTTTTTTTTATGAAAGATTATGCACCCCACTACAAAAAAATAGAAAAAAGCGAAAAACCTCTTTGGAACATATATTTAAAATAAGTCTTTAAATTTTTAAAAAGGGAATTTTTGTTCTGTTTACTGAAGAAAACAACCCTTTCAGGGAATCAAAAGCGTTTAAAATCCAAAAATTAAGAAGGTTGCTGTTTTAAAAAAGGAAATTTTATTGGCTTTTGGGCGGGACTTTTACCCCCAAACTTTGTAAATAAGAAAGTTGTTCGTGGAGGTGGGCAAAGGGTTCCTACGTTTGGGGGTATGTAAAAAACTTCGCCTTTATGGAAAGGATCGAAACTACTTAAAACCAAATATGGCTGTGGTGGATTTTAAACCACATTTGACAACAAATTGTTTGGAAGTGGAGAAAGGATAGGGCAAGATGGTTAAAAAAATATTCAAAAGAAGCGACGGAAAGGGCCCCATAAAAATGCACTTTTTTATGGTTTTTTGCCATTAAAAATTTGAGAAAACGGGAAAAAGCGGGCGTTAAAAAATTAAAGAATTTCAATAAAAACAGGGAAGCTTAAGTTTCTGCCAAAAGATCCACCTGACTTATCTGGGGGTTTTACTGGGTGGGGGAAAATGCTTCGTATTTGTTTTGTTAAAAAAATTCAGGTTTATTACAAACACATTTTTATATTCGACCCCCTTAAAAAACAAGTTTTAAAAGAAAGGGTTTTTTTGGACGCAGAATATTTTTTTTTGACCTTGTGAAAACTGGCGACTTTTTTAGAATTATTTAAAACTTTTGGGGGACGAAACACGGTTTATTTTGATGTTTGTTCGGCTGAACAAGAATTTTTTTAAAAAAAGAAAAGCCTTCAAAGTTTTGCCTTTAGGGGGACGCCACGTTTTTGTTTCTGTTGGCTCAACTCAAAATACAATTGTTTTAAAAAAAAAAAACTTTCGATGCAGTTAAAAGGTTGTATTATTTTACAAAAGGGAAAAAGATTTTTTTGAGAATGTTAAGTGAAATTTAAAATGGGGAAAAAAGATGATTAAAAAAAATTAAAGGCAGTTGAAAAATCAAGCCGCTAAGTTGTTTGAGGAGACCCCTTTTAATACGTTTTTTTTAAAATTTGTTTTTATGATTGTTAAAAAAATTTGTTCATTAAATTTTTTTTTTTTAAAAAAAAATGCCCGGGGGCCAAAATCAAAGGCGCTAGCCCCAAAAAATTGCGTTTGCAGTAGAGCTAAAAGACCTGCGAACAACGATTTTGACAATAGGACCCGGAAAAAGGTTTACGGATTTGGTCCAATGCGGGGTTAAAACAAACAGAAATTAAAGACAAAAAAACGACAGCGCACCCCTATCTAGAAAGATAAAAAATTTAAGGCAAACGATTTTGGCAAACACGAAACAAACTTCTAAAAGAGAAAGTTTTGGCGCTGTTTCCCTGAAATTGTTGAATTTTAAAAGTTTGAACTACAAACCCCCAATGTTACTTTGAAAGGGAAACAATTTTGAAAACCCTTAAATGTGGGGCCCCTTTCTTTTTAGCCTTTTCCAGAACACAAAAAAAAAACATTTTAAAAATACTAGCGGGTTCGATAATGTACAGAGAAAGGGCCCGGAAAGGGGGGAATGAAACGTGGGTTTTGAATTTACCCCGGCTTTGTCACTACCTAGGAAAAGAAAATGATTTTTGCCTATTTATTACTCCGGGGGAGGGTGTATAGTTTGCCAGAAATTTAAAAGGGGTTTTAACAAATAAGCTGAAAATTTTGGATGCCCTATTAAGTTAGATTGAAATTTATAAAAAACGGAGACAAAAAAAACCCCCACTATCATCTGCAAGGTTACTGGAGGGTTTGCAAAGAAAACAAACTCTGACTTTTTCATTAAGTTTTGATTTTTTTGCTTTTTATTTTTAGTGAAGTGCTGCCAAAAAGGGTTTTAAAAAGAGATATTACGTTAAAATTAATAAAATAAATTTTTTTTAAAAAATGGAGGTTCAACATTTAGTTAAAGCAAATTTAACGAACTTCAAAGGAAATAAAAAAGTGCTTGGGTAAGTTAGATTTACTAGAAAGAAAGCTAAAGCTTTAAATACCTTCTTATAAAAATTAGGGTCATGGTGTACTAGGGTTTGGGGGGGTTAGTGTTGCTGTTTTAGCCAGGGGGGGGGGCGCCGGGCCTCTTAGATTAGGGGGCCCTTGGGTTGGGTTTAGGCCCCATGTCTTTGGTTGTAATGCTTTTTTAAAAATATTAACTCCAAAATTTAAAAAAGCACATGCCTTTTTGTAGCTCAGCAAAACTTTGCTCATTAAGTTTAAATAAGAAATCTTTACAGGATGAAAACTTTACGGCGAAGAATTTTAAAGTTATGGCTGCGGTGTGATTATACGGCAAAAAATTGACTTCAAAAAAGGTGGAAAAAGACTTTTATTCACGAAGGTAGACACTGATAAATTAAAACGACATTGAAAACAAACACAAAACTTTAAAACCCCAAAAATAGGCCAAAAAAAAATTTTTTAACAAAAAAAAACATATTTTTTTTTTAAACCACTGTGTTTTGGGGGGACAACTTGCAGTCTTCACGAAAAAAGGTCTTTTAGGGCAGGTTTTTTGACGAGAGAGTCTCTCTTAAAATTAGGGAGGGTCTGTTTTCATGATTTTTCAATTTATACATCTCACCCCATATAGGATCGTGGCTCTAATTCTAACATCCCCTTCGCCTCCCCGGGAGCTAAAAAGTTCTTACTTTGCCCAAACGGCAAGAGTTTTTTGATTCCCTTGGGATGTCTTCAGTAATCTAATTTTTAAATTTTTAATGCTTCAGGGTTTTTAAGGCCTTTGTTTAAAAATTTTCATTTTTCATGGCGCGAAGACTGCTGGAAACCCTCAAAACCTTCTGTTTTGCGTTCTGCCCATATTTTTGTGTTATTGAAGGAAAACGAGTTCAGCAGATTCTTATTAAAGTTTTCTACTGGGGCCTTTGGATCGGGGTTCCTGGGATCCCCTCTTACTGTAAATGTTTTTTTAAAAACAATGGTTTACAAAAACCTTTAAACCCCATCATCAACTTGAAAAGCTGGGATACTTTAATGGGCCTTATGTTTTTTGTTGTAAACCCACCCCACAGCATTTGAGTTTTTTCCCGTAAAGGTTCAGCGTCTTTGTATTGAACCCATGTCAAAACGTCAGGGTATTTAAACTTTTTTCTTCTAACTTTGTCTGGGGAAGTAAGAAGCCCTTTTGGGGGTGTCATTAGGAATGAGTTAAAAAATTACCCTTTTTTTTTTTTTGGGGGGCAGGAAAATTTGCCAAATTGGTTTTGAAGCCAGTCTTTTCGCATCTGATTCAGAACTCTAGGGGCTTTACCAGTTTTTAAATGCGGTTTTCCCTTTTCCCTTTAATTTAGGAGAATAATATTTTTTTACAAGTTTTGTCATAAAAAGGACTTTTTTTTTAATTGTATTTTTATTGGTTTTTTGTTTGAATGCGGAAGAATGTTTTCCTAGCCCCCCAAAATTTAAAAGCAATTTCTCAAATTTTTTGTTCTTTGGGTTTTCTTCGGTTTTCCCGGGGGCGGTGGGGAAGAACTTCTTTCCGCCCCAAAGTTACTCATTCTTCCCTCATAAAGTCTGTAAATGGTGCTTGCTTGTCCGGTTCTTTTAAATTTTTTATTAATAATTTTTAATGAGCAATTCGTCTTTCTCGTAAGCGTCTTTTCCCTTAGCTAAATTTCCCCATTCCCTTGTTATGACGTTTTTTTTCATCAGACCGCAATTTTAAACTTTAAATTGTTTCCCGGGAAAAGGCCCAAGGCATTAACATACCCCTCCTCCAAAACTACCCCCCCCATTTTTTTATAAATCAATATTTTCTAGATTAATTTTTTCTATAATAACTTTTTTGGGGTAATTCCCTGTGCAACAAAAAGTCTTTGACGCAATCCCCGCGTAATTAAACTATAACCCTTAAAAAACGTCCTCAAAGTTGCCTTCCCGGTCGCCGGTTCTTTTAAACATTTTTTTTGCTAACCGATAGCCTTTTTTACTAAGGCCCCTAATTTTGCAGAGTGGTAAATCGTATTTATAAACTTTTTTTCACCCCCTTTTTTTTTAAATAAAAAAAAATTAAAAAAATTTTTATACGAAAAGGTGTCTAGTGCTTTTTAAACGTACTTTTGTTGTTAAAGTAAAAAAAAAGTTGCAACTAGTTTTGGCGAAATTTCTATCTTTCCTATGTTGGGCGGGTTTTATTCCAACAACATTTTTCAAAGGGTTTAAAAAACTATAACCCAACATAGGGAGCATAATTTAACAGGTTTAAAAATCATGGTTTTTAAAAAAATTTTTTTTTTTTTTTTTGGGAAAAAGGATTTGACGAACATTAAAATGTGAGGGGGAAAAATACCCCGTAGCAACTGCCTTAAAGAAAAATATCTCTTGGTGCGTGTGGAAAAAAATAAACAGTTTTAGGGGGTTTTTAAAATAAGTATTTAACAGTCCAAAAACTGTTACACAGACATGAAAATACACGCTGGTACGAAGCACAGTTAGGTCAAAATGGTTAGATCGTGGTCAGACAATGATTAGTTTTATGCTAAGTTGTAGTAAGGGGCTCCGGTTGATTTTAGAAAAAAAGATTTTAAAAAATTTAATTTTCACAAGTCCGGTTTAAACGTCCCTGAAACTCTTGCTGTGACAGTATTAAAATTTTGGGGCATTTATGGCCCCTTTTTCCATGGTTTAAATTTTTTAACATATTAAATTTGATCTATTAAAATTTTTCGCAATAAAAAAAAAGACGATAGGAGAAGAAGCCTCAGGGAAACCCCCCGGACCCCCCGCAGGGCAGAATGACCCCAGGAGCGAAAGTGCCCAAGTGAGTAAGTTCTAGGTAAAAAAACCTGGGCGTTTTTTGAGGGGGGCGTAAATGCTGAAAGGAAAAGAGGGAAAACAAAAATCAGCAAAACAAAAATTATTAGAAGTATACAGCTCGCCCCAACAACAACAAATTTTAACAAAAACAAACAAACAATCAAATATAGATGTTTATTTTGTATTTGCCCCTGTTTTTGTTTGGGGGGGGGAGTTTTAGCATACAAATGTCTAAGCCAACTTAGCAGCAAAGTTTCAAACCCCCCCAAAAACCAGTAAAAGAAAGAAACCCAATTCGAAAAAAAGTGCAAACCCCCTGCATTTGCCCATTTTTTCTGTAATTGTTTTTTAAAAACTAAATAAGACAATTAGAAAGATGTAAGTTAGTTAGTTATAGAAAATACTTTTTTAAATTAGTGCAAGTAAATTAAAGAAAGTGTAAGTAAAATTTAAGTTATAAAGTACTAGCAGGGGCTTAATTATGTTCTTTTTAGTTTTAAGTAAGTACTGTTGGTTTTTAAAGTAAGTATAGTTTGGTTTTAAGTTAAGTACTAGTTGGTTTTTTAAATTTTGTTTTAAGTAAGTAAGTTGGTTCTTAAGTAAGTCGTTGGTTTTTTAAATTAAGTACTATTGGTTTTAAGTTTGTCGTCAAGTTAATTTTTTAAGTTCTCCATGTCCCAAAACATATGGATCGGATTGAGAAGTTCTCTTGTTTTTGTTAGAGACTAGGATTTCTTTTTAACGCAGTTGTGTTTACTTTATGGAGAGAAGAGCGCAGATTAAAAGGGGGGGGGTGAATTTTTGTTTTCAAAAAGGGTGTTTTAGTTGGTGAATTTTTTTTTTTTGACACTTTTTCTTATGCCTTTAGCCTTTTTCATTACGAGTTGGGGCAACGCTATACTCTTTGCCTCAAACCAAATATTCTTGATAACTGCCCATTAAGTTTCCCTTCACTTTCCAATTCTTTCTTTTTCACGTTGATGTAAAGGGGGGTTTTTTTAGGGAAATCGTTTTGTCGTACCCATCGCTCTTTTCACTTCGTTTTTTCCTAAATTTTTTTGGGGAGTCTAGAATTAAAAAAATCAGGTTGTGTAAAGGACTCTTGCTTTGGGTTCCCCGGGTTTTAAAAAGGGCGTACAGAAAATTTTAACATCAAAAACTTTGACAACTCTAATACAGTAAAAACCCAATAAACGGGGTGTCCAACTTAAATCTTTTTTCTTCTCATAAAGCAAAGGGTGTCGTTAAAACTTCTAAAGTCTTTTTGTTGGGTTTTGGGCAAAATTAATTGCTTGGTTTTTTTTGAAAAAATTTAACATCTTTCGATTTTTGTGTTCTCCTGGTTTTCCAAAAAAAGGGGTTTTTCACAGTTTAAAAAAGTCTTTTTTTGAAGCGTCAGTGGTTGGGTTCTAAAACATTTTTTTGATGTATGGCCTCTTAAAAGGGCTTTGGCAAAGCAATGATTTTATGACAGCTGCGTTTCAGTCCGGGGTTTTTAAGTAAAAAGTAAACAGCCGTAATGACACCAATTTTTTTTTTGCCTAAGATTAGGGACAAATTTGGCGGTTCGTGGGGCTCATCTTTAATCTTTCTGCGGCTAGGGGGTAAACGTTGTGGAGATCGTGTAATTCTTTTGGATATTCTTAAAACACTTCCGATTAGTCTGGGTTACAGGGGAAGCGTGACAAAATGTAACCAGTGTTACAATGAGGGCCCCCTTTTTCATTTAAAGTTTCAGTGGGAGCGTTGATCATGGCCCCTCCATAAGATTGTTTGCGTTAAGACATTGTGTTGGGTGGTTTAGTTTGGTCAAATCGTCTAAAACTTGTTGTTGGGTTTTCAGTAAGGAGTGAGGCATGTAATCCTCCCTAAAACCCCTCTTTAAAATTGGATGTGGGGGATAGAAAATTTTCAATTTGAATGTTTTTTAAATTTTAAGAATGCGTCCCCAAGAAAGGCCTGGGGCAGGATGTTAAAGTGTGGTCTGCTGTATGTTCTGCATGTAGTCGAATTTGAAAAGACGTCTGCAATAAACAACGCAGCCAATTATTGATGGTAGTGCCCATGTTTACGTGTAATTCTTCCGGGTTTCTGTGCGTTTCTTTGTCAGGTCGTTTATCTTTTTTTCTAAATGGAAAGAAAGCACCTTTTGGAGGAAGGAGCTTGTCAAACCTTTTCCCGACTTCTGTATTTTTTAAGGTAAACTCCTTTTTGCAAAAGATGGATCAAAGATTTTTTAGTGTTGGAAAAATTTTTGTAGCGTCCTGTAATATTTTAAATAGCCATCGTGTTGTCGAGTCTAAAAGGATAAAAAGTCAAGGTAAAAGTCTGTATTTTTGAAGACTGTGCAATGCAGGTAAGGATTTTATATTCGAAGTCACTGCTTGCATGATAAAAAGAGAAAGTTCCTCTAGGTTTTGAAAGAAAAAGGTAGTTTCCTGTTTTGGGTCAACCTTTAAATTGAAAATTACAATTGTTGTGCGCAGCCCCTTGAATTTCCGTAATGTGATGTGGTCCTTTTCTGCGTTGCCTAATAATTCTTTATGAAATCCCAAAAGTGCGGAATGAGTCATAGGTTTTGGTTTTGGGGTCTTCAATGTCTGAAAGGTTCAGTTTGGGTTTGGGTGTGATTGCGAAGTGTTTTATGATCTAAAAATTGTGGCTGCGTTTGGGGGCCCCTGTAATCTCGGGGGGGGGGACCCTCTGACCTAACAACAATAAAAGCAAAGAAAGATTTGATGGTGGGTTAATAAGGTTGTTTTTTTTTTCTTGCTGTTGGGGCCATGTACTGCGGTAAGAGGATCAAAATGCTAAACCGTAGGGCCACTGCATTTTTTTATATTTTAAAACTACCCTTGACCAGGCCCTTTGGTGTGAGGAGTTTGGGTTTTACAGTCTCAAAATTTTACAATTTTTTTAGGTGCTGCTGCTTTATAGTGGGGATTTAAAAACCCCTTTTACAAAGCCCTTGTTAGCATGATCCTTTTATGTAAAACATTTAAAAGGGGGTTTTTGTTCTGTTAACAAATGCTTTGTACTTTTGCAAAAAAGGTTTTTGTCTACTGTTTGTTAAGGGCTCCCCTAAGGTGGGGGCGTTTGGAGAAACCCCTTTGAGGCAAGATTAGTTTACCCCATTTGAAGTTACAGTGATGGTTTGTTTTTCTCTTCAAAAGAAATTTTTAAGTTTTATTACTGGGGTTATGTTTCAAGTCAGTTTGTTTGTAGGGTCAAAATTGGGGAAAATCTTTGCATGATTTTTAACAGATAAAATAAAATAATTTTGCTTTGCCAGCGACCGCAAAGGGGCCCTATGGGTGTGTGATTTTTAACAGGGTGAGAGTGCTAAGACACACCAATAAAAAACCCCTTTTTGTCAAATTATGTATGTTTTAAATGTCGTTTTAACTTAGCCCTTTTTGGGGGGGAAAGGGAAAAATTGCCCCAAATATTGGTAGAATTTGTTTGTTTAATTTATTCAAGGAGTCCCCCCAGACCCTCCAGAACCCCTTTAATTTTTCCTCCTCTTGCTGGTTAAACGTGAAGCATGTAAACAGCCAGTTTGAGTTAAAAACGGTAGTAATTACTTCTTTTGCCTTTTGAAACCCAAACTGGCTGTTTTGTCAGGGTTTTATAACTCAGACGGGCCACGCACTTTTTACTGGGGGGTCGCTTTTTAGATCTGGGTTTTTTGAGTAGCTTGCTACGCTTTCTGAACATTTGGGGGTTAATAATACTGTTACTTCATGAAATATTGCTTAATTGTTTGTCCTATCAAATATTTTTTGTATATAGTTTTCCACCCTCGAATTTACTTGTGGTGTCATTTTAAAGCCACTATTTACGTAAATCAAAAAAAAAATGTTAAAAAAGTAAGTAAAAAAGGCTTTTTTTTTCGCCCAAGTGCCCCCCTTCAAGACCGTTAACCTTTTCAATAAAACCCCCAATATTTTGTTTTTTCTGAAAACCTACGTCAATGTTTATCACTTGTTGCTTTGTTATAGTTCATATTTTTTTATTTATTGTCTTTAAAATTTTTTTAAACCAAATTACTAAATCATGTTTAAACACTTTCATTTTTCGTCAAATGTTCTTAAATTCTTTAAAACAGTTTCCCGGTTGGCGCCTTTTTAAATATAAAAAATAAAAAAATTTAAAATTAACTTTTTTCACAGTCTTTTTAATCGAAAACTTGATCTTTATTAAAGGAAAGTTCCTTCAGGGGTGGTGAAAAAGTCAGATTAAATTTTGGGGCTATATCAAATAATATGGAAAAAATTTTTTATAATTTGGGGGGCCTTTTTTTTATTTATGGCTTCAATACATCTTCGAATGTCTTTTCGAAAAAAGATCAGTAATTATTCTTCAAACCGTTCTTTAAGATCTTTATCCCCCCTCTCCCAAACCAACTCGTAAAGTATTTTATAACTCTGTGCTAATTTACCTTTATTTTTTTAAAACCAAAAATTTTAAAAATAAATTTAAAAAAAAAAAATTAACTTTTCTTTTTTTTTGTGTATAGGCATGATTGGATCACACACACAACACAACAACACAACACACACAAACCACAACACACCGGAATCATTCAACAAAAGAGGGGTGGGGGCTTGTGGGGAAAAGTGAAGGGGCTTTTGTGGTTCACACTTTAATGGCGTAAATTGCCACCTGAAAGGGGCTTTGTATGTGAAGCGGAGCGTAGACAGCAAAGGCGAAGGGGAATTTTAGCGCAAAAAAGCTGATTCCTCATGCTGATAACCTTTTTTACGCTCTAGGGTGGGCGCTGGAACGGCGGCACTGGACCTTTGACCCCTTAGGATGGAGCGTGGAAAAGCTTGGCACTGGACCCCTTGACTGCTCTAGGCGGGGCTGGAAAGGGTTAGACTGTGGTCTGCGTCTCTCCGTAAAGCCCCGGTCAAAAACCAGCGCCCCCTTTTCCCCTGTGTGCGGGGCCCCCCCCCTGAATTTTTTGATTTTTTCGCGGTTAGCCCGCTCTTTTAAATTTCCAGGACCTTTTGGATTAAATTTTTTAAACAGTTTTGTTTTTTTAAACCCAAAGGTTTTTAAAACAAAAAAATTGCCCAGAGTTTTTCAATTTTAGCTTGATCATAGTGGCCTTCAGAAAAAGGTGTAATTTCAGCCATGTTATTTAGTTTTTATAAAAAACCTTCGTCAACGGCTAAAAAAAGTTTTCTACAAAACAATTTCGTAAAAAGCGTGTTCACTTATGTCATTTTCTTTTTCGTTGCTCCCCTTCCCAAAAACTTAAAATTTCTTTTGGGTTGGGCCGGTTTCGAGAGGGGCCCCGCCACGTTCCCCTTTTTCGGATATGAAAAAATTTCCATAGTTTTTTTTTTTCAAATTATTCTTTTTTTTCATCGAATTAAAACAAATGCTCAGTTTGGGGTTTCTGGAATTGGGGTCCATTGTGGTTTCTTGGAAAGAACCGGGCCCCCAAACCCAAATCAGCCCTGGTTTTAGGGAGAGAGAGAAAAAGTTAACGTGGGTTTATCCTGTAATGAAAGAGGGTCGTTCCCCCCGAATGATGTCAAATTTTTGTGATCGGCTGACCCCGGCAATGCGGGGGACGTGCGAGTTTGTTTGCGTGGGCTGCTGCACGCGTGTCGACGATCAAAATTTTGAATCGTTCTAAAACAGTCAACCTATAGCTGTTTGTTTTTTTGTTCCGGGAGAGAAAAGGGAAATATGTTTGTTTTCCCACACCCCCAATTATTTACACGGGAAAACCCCTTTCAATGTGTTTAAATTTTTTTTAAAATTTTTCAGTTTTGGGGTGTTAAATTTTAGTTTTTAAAAAAAGGGTTAATTTGCCAAAATGTATGGATGGAGGATTTGTATGTGAAAATGGGGGGTTTTCGTGCAGAAACACATGGGTGGTCTTGAACGAAGATATTTACATTCTCTCAAATCCATAAAAAAAGGTGCAACTAGACCATCAAATAAATTACACAAACAACAACAAAGCAAGAAAAATACAACAACAAAGAAATGACTTAACTGTGCTGGCAAGTGTCTCTGTATTCATTGGAGACTAAAAAGTGAGATGAGAGTTATCTTCTCTTGTGTGACGAAAATGGGGAATTAGATAAGAAAGGAGGGTTACAAAAAAAATGGCAGAATAAATTTGTAGCTTTCATTATCATAACCCAGCTGACAATGTTGGACATTTTCAAGGTTGTCAAACTTATATGGGAAGACAGATCACATCCTGAAAAAGGGTCATATCCTGAAAAATGATTAGATCCTGAAAAATGGTGACTTCCTGGAAAATGGTTATATCCTCAAAAACTGTTACATCCTGAACACATCAACAACCAACTATGACAATATCTAACATGGTAGCTGAACTATTGACATCTTCTAAGTGGAACAGACCAGGTTGTTCTGCAAGCGCCAGCAATTCTGCTTGATTTCTCGGTCCCAGATTTAAACAAAAGATTCTAACACTTAACCCTCTGCCCCTTGTAACGCCCGCTGTGGCCCGAAACGCGATGCCTTTCGTATCCTTGTAACGCCCGCTGTGGCCCGAAATACACTGATGCCGTTTGGCTGCCCTAGCAGACGAATTTTTCCCACAATGCTTTGCGGCGTTATACAGTGACGTAGTTCCGGTTTCCAACTTCCTTCCAGTCCAAACAGCGCATTTTTTCATGGAGGACTTCGGTCGCAGTGATTTTTTTTAAGTTGAGAGCAAGTTTGTGATTGAGATTTTCGCTTCGGCAAGATGGACGACGAAACTGTGGAGATGTTGGCGAACATTTTTGGTGGCAGTGACAGTGATGAGGAGCTATTTACTGGCTTTAAATTAGAAGAATAGTGAAAGGAGAGGAGTCCGATGTCGATTTTGGTGGCTGATGGAGGCGATCTCAGCGAAAATCTTAACATCAACTATGCAGATTACGATGGCCGCGGATGGCTTTCATGCAGTTCGGTCAGTAGTGTTGAACTTAGCATAATTTTTTTACACCATTTTATCAACAAAGATATAAGCTTTGATGCATGTGGAATTTTACTTCAAAATGTTAACTTAATTTTGGAGCAAATAAAACATATTTATGACCAAGGTTTGTATTTTTTCTGATTTTTTATTTAACATCAGTACATCCAATTTACGGAGTTACTTACCTTCCCTTAAGATTTTGATACTAGTAAGCACTCAGACGGTCCAAGGGGCAAAGGGTTAATTGAAAGAATCTGAACATAACAACAAAGATGACTTTCAAAAATCACAGAGGCAAGTAGAGACTGCAGATTAGCTAGACTGTGTGTATAATTTCCACTGCCTTGATGCCATATCATAACAAAAAAAGAAGCTGGCTTGTTAGGAATTATGACCACAAAAAAAAAAAAAAGAGTGTAAAAGAAATTCAAGAGTATGGACAGGTTTCACAGTAAATGAGCAGAACATCCAGTCATTTGAAATTCACTAACTCATATCAACACACAATGCAAGAAAGAACTAGCTTCAAAATGCTCTCCCTGTACTTACTTATGATTCTGCAGGAAATATGAGTTAAATATGCAAGGTCTGAACCAAGATTGAAGGCTGACCTAAAAATTAATGGGCGATGGCTGCATAAGGATAATGCCACAGATGTTACGGCTCATATTAAGTTCTGCAAAAAAAGTGCTTCCTCTTTT
>JAFLJL010003855.1:0-18833 GCA_018398815.1 Conus ventricosus
AAACTCTTCTAACAAAAGTTTTCCATTCTAAGGTGTTGAACAGGAAATCCCCCCAAACAATAAAAATACCCAAATTTTAAACTTTTTAAAACACTCACTCAGTTTATTGCTGGGATCAACAAAATATTGTCATTATCTGCCATAACCTTCTTCATGATATGCTTGTTCCATTTAGGTTGACAGAAAATCACAATATGATCAAAATTATAGCGTAAACTGTTTGTAAAGCCCTGGACAAATATTGTTTTCCAACCATCTGCCCAAAATAAATGCAATGAGGAGTTTTTGTTCATAAAGTTTAATGCTCCATAGTTTTATAACAGAATTTAATCTAATCCAGTTATTATGTTTATTTTTTACTCTCTGTCAAAACTTGTTCAGTATAAAAAACCCTAGGGGCCTAAATGTGTAAGATTAAATCCAATTCAGTTCTGTAAGATTGTTTCTTTTTAAGTCAACACTGATTTTGTTGCTTGTTGTTATGGTCTTAATATCCTCCCCATTGTGAAGAACGACGACGGTAACTTTAAGACTTTAACTCTAAGTTTTGCCAGCTATATTAATTCCTTTATAAGGACGTCACTAACGCCCACAACCCATCCCTCTCCACATCTTTAAAGACAGAATTTCAAATATCATTGTGAACGTGTCTCCTAATTTCCGCGTGGAATGAACTGTAATTTTGTAACGCTTCCTTTAAAAACCGTTTCTTTTCTGTGGAGGATGTACTGTTTTTTCCCATATGGCGTTTATTTCAATTTCTTTTCGACTATTGTCCTCTGGCATAAGACTTATATGCAAAGGCCAGAGTTGAATTGTTTTTTCTGAAACTTTTTGACGGCTAAAAAAATGTAAATGGGCTTATGAATTCAAATTTTTATTTCCCATTCTTAATATGGTTCTAAGTGCCATTGCTGTCAGGTTTTCGAACTATTTTAATTCATACTGGCCAGCTATTGCTTCTACTTTGCGCAGTTGCTCTAGTTTAGGCCCTTTTTTTTGTCGCCAACCTCTGTGCGTTAATAATCACCATCTTTAGGGGTACTCAAAACCATACAAAGCGCCTATTCACCATTCTGTTCAAAGTCCGCAACGTCTGCAAGGCTTTTAATTCTAAAGTTATACACCTCACAGGCGCAATGTAACTCCGGATCTTCTGGCCCAGGCACATTTTTTAGTACAGCTTATTATTTTTTTCCAAAACAATGTGCAGGTATCATTTCACGACTTTCCCTGTTTTGTCTGCGATTTTTATATTAAATGATCCGACCCTCCCCCAACTAATGTTTTAAACTGAAAATTTTAGGGAATTGTATAATTTCATAATCGCAATATGCAGCTTTCCCCCTGACGGAAGAGCTCTTAAAACAGTTGAGGGCCTTCCATCATATAAGTTTTCATCAGTGCTTAGCTCGTATAAATGAACATAGAGTAATGAATGTAATGCAAGATCGAGCGGATTTTCTCCCTCATAAGTAGTTTTGTTTGGTGTAACACTAAAACTATGAAGGGGCTGATTGTTAGTTGCAAGCCTAACATTTTAGCTAGGTCTTTATAAAAAGAGTAACCTACTTCTTCTTTTTCAGGTTTGAATTTTTAACATTGTTTTTTAGATTTGCATTGTTAAGTTTGAGAGTAATGTCAAAGTTACTCATTGCTTCTTTTAGTGGGGCAAAACCCGTATAACCATCAGGATGGTTAACTGGCTAATTTTGGCCCCTGTTTTGTCAATTTTTAGAACCTTATTATTATTCTTGGATTTACTTATATTAAACCATAGACTTTGTAAAATATTTCATGAAGTGCAACCTTTTTGGCTCCGCAATTGTTATCATAGCATGTTCTAAAAACGAAGGACGGTCTTGAGTTGTTTGTTTACAAACATTTTTTAAACGAAATAAAAATGAGTGCATTCAATATACTAATGCAAAATATTCTGTTGGGCCGCACTACAATCTTAAAAATATAACAACTGATACTCTTGACATTTCTGTGACTCAGTCTGACGCCTTTCAAGTAAAGGTTGTACTCCATTGAAGAGCATCTTAACCCTCCTATTAAAAAAGCTACTTTGCGAAAGTGTGGTTTAGTCATCCGATGCAGTTTTATCCAAACCAGTTAAACTTTGGCTGTGTTTTGTGCCATCAACTGGGTGTGGAGTGTGTATGCTGATCACTTAAATCATCCTGACCCCTTTGGGTGAGGTCATTGTAAAAGTTTTCATTTTTATTACACCTTCAGACGTATTTTGACTGAAACTGAAAGCGCCATTGCCAAATGACAAACCGTTTAATCCATTTAGCAACAGAATAGACATGAGGCTTTTGAAAGGACCCTGTAACGAATTCAATATTAAGGCCAAGACAGACTTTAGAAAAAAGTCAGATCTTAATCATGGTTAGGTACCCCTTATTTTGGGGGCGTGCACAGAAAGTATAACTATGCTTGGAACCTCCTTACACATTTTTCTCTACAGGCACGGCTTTTCACCTCGGGTCCATAGAGCAAGAGCATAAAACAGATGGACAACATTTATCTTAGACACTTCAAAGGGGCCTAACTAGAGCAGGAATAGAATAATAAACGACTCTATTCGTACTTACGTTTGGTGTTTGCTGGGCCCTCGCAAGCACAGGCAAGATCGAGCATAACTGATCCTTCTACTGGCTTTGATGCACAAAAACAGTATTTGGCAAATTTAGAGACGCCATTAATTCTACAGTTGATTTGCCTTCAAGTATTAAAAGGTACCAACATTTTTTTACAATTCGCAAGATCGAAAGTAGACTTTGCTGTTGGTACGGGTTTATTACTGCTGCCTTCTGCCCTCAGACTCCAGGTAGGAACAATAATGAACTACAACAATGAAATTCTTGTTGCGGGAAAATGAACAGAAGGTCGGAAAAAAACGAAATAAATTCTGAGCCAGTAATCTTGCAAGCAGTAAACAAACAAGATGACCCTCCAAGAAAAAAGTCATCCAATCCCCGTGGCCCAAAGCCCGAAGACCGTTGAAAAGTCAAAAAAAAATGAATGAATATGAAAAAAACAGCGCTTGTTTTTTGGATTAACTGGCCTAGGATTACTTGGTCTTTATTTTACTAAATATTAACCCGACTATTAGAGAACTAAGGCCCATAAGTGCTCGGCCAAAAAGCCAACTACTTTGCTTGCAGTAGCAAAAGCCAGCTAACCACCCCCTAATATACCCGGGAAAGAGTCTATAGCTTTACCGGCTAATTTTTTAATAAAACCCGCAAGATGATCAAGCTGTTTTTTTACCCATGATTTATCAGCGGTGATGGAGGTGATGCGGCAAAGGGCCCACTAGCCCAGCACCACCACCACCCGAAATTTAGCCATTACCAGTGTATTATTGCAAATCCTAAGGCAGTTATAAGCTTGCTAATGTGACACCTTGCCTCTAAACAGTGTTTTTATTCTTTCTGCTAGTGTTGTGTCTTCATATAAATTTTTTTTGGATAGTTTCTCTTATTCTGCTCACTTGAGTTCGTAATTGATCTCGCAATTAGACACCGCTTTTAGTATTGCCAAATCTTTCTTCTTCAAGATCTTTTAGTCTTTTGGTTATTTCTTCTTTAACAACAACCCCTAATTTGGGCGTCACCCCAGCCTCAACAAGTTTTTTTTTTTTCTCTTTTTATATGCCCCTCTACTTCATCCAGTTTTGCTAAGTTGTTTGTTAATTCGCCTCTGATGGTTCTCAAGCATGATTAGGGCCACTGTTTCTCGCGGGGTAGCGGGGAATCATTAATTGTTTTTTAATGCTGTTTCTTCTGAAAAACTGGTTTCTGTTCTATTAATTCACCCGCTGTTGGACTTAAATCTTTAATTCCATGTTTGTATTTGGCTATCTGTTGGGGATCTTGTAGTGTGTTTTGAAGTTTAGAAACAGCCTCCCCCTTAATTTTGGCCTAACAAGGCCAAGGCGATTTCGATTCGCCCACTTTAAGTCTTTGTTTAATTGTACTTATGCTTACAACTTTGATGGGTCTCGTTTTTTCTGTAAGCGGAACACGTTGTCCTTGATCGTTTGTTCACATACAAATGGCCGCCTTTTACTTCAAAATCATCAGGGGCTATAAATTTGGAAGGTTCTGGGCCTAAACTTTGGTACAATGATATTGACCTTAGGTTCTGTTAATTCATGCCACATTGAGGCCGCTGAGCGATGCTGTATCAAAGGAGCCGTTTAAACTCATGTCGTCTCCAGGATAAAAAAACATCATAATCTTCTTCACCTTCAATCCCTGCCATGTTTCTTAATAATAAATTTTTTATTTTGTTTTAAAAAAAATTTTCACAAACATATGGCTCGTTCTTAACCCGCATAGAACATTGAAAGAGCCCTTTGGCGTGAAGGGAAAAAAGCGGAATATTACTGTTCCAAATAATCCGTCTCTATTGATGCGGATCAAATTCTTTACTGTCAAATTTCCAGACCTAGGAGCGGATGAAGTGATTGTGCCAGGCTCTGCGCGACTTACTTCAAAATAGAATGGAATCAGCAACAGACCCAAACAGGACAGTTGTACAGAATTTGGGGCGGTCAATCGTTAAGAAATTTCTATAAAACTTGAGGGACAAGATATATTTTCTTTACATAATGCAAAACATTTTTTTTAACCTTTTCTGTTTCTAGGGCTAACCGGGAACGAAAGGGCTGATCTTGGTTTTAAAGGAAATCGAAAATGGGGAAAGCACTAAAACATAGAATAGGCGTGAAGATGCTAAAGACGGCAAAAGGTTTGTAGCCGTAAGTTATGCGATGGAAATCGCTTTTTCATACCCTAGATTTTGGGTGTTAAAAGCGCATGCTCCATACTTTCAAGGAGCATTAAAAGACGATTGTCATATGAAATAACTTTTAATGACTACAAATATGTTATTATATCTACAGACACCGAAGCAAAGTACAGCATTTCTGACATCTCGTTAGAGTTTGACGTTGTTAGCAATCCTAAATTAGCGAGGCTGATCGAGCAACAATATCAGTCAAAATTAGCAATATATTACGAAAGAGTGATTTTTCATTCTAAATATCCTAAAAGCAGGGCAGACACTATATGGAATTTTTTGTTTTAGTGCCGCAGCAAAATCGCTTAAAGGTATTTTATTGCTGGGGTGAAATGAAGAAACCCTTCAAAAGAAAACCCGAAAATTGTAATCCCAAAAAAACGAAAGGCAATGTCAAATGAGGGTAGTCCTAACCAAATCTAGCTGCGGGCTTAAACTTATCGCTTTGATGAAAAAAAAAACTGTTTGGAGGGGGAGGGGTAGAAATCCAAAAGTTGACCTTGTGTCTAAGATTTAAAATCTTCACAGTTTTTTGACTTGATCATTATTTAACAGGAAATACGGTTTATGGATTGACCTAAGGTCGACAGAGGATAATCATTGCATGGAATGGGAAAGAGGGAAAACGGTTAAAGACGTAATAAACATTACAAATTGATAAAGAAAAAGAGCGATAAACCACTTAAAAGTGTATTTGTTTTTAATAGATGCGCAGCTTAAAATTCAGATAACAGTTAAAGATAACATACAAAAATTTTTATTTTAAAAAAGCATGTCTGTTAGGTTTATCCAACGCCCACAGCGCCCGAGTCACCAAACGAAAGGGAGTGAACCCCTACATAAAAACCTTCGATTAAAAAACAAAATTTCGCAAATGAACAAGTACTAGAGCAAGACCTTTAAAATCGCAAACCAAAAGAGGTATTCGCGCCTTTAATGCCCGTTACATATGTTAATACTGGGCATCGACTGTTAGTGCTTATCAGCAGGACAAGTGTGATCTTTAGCAACAGGTGTGGTGCACCCGCAGCTTACCCTTTGGCGGTTTGTCTTTACTTGGCCGTGTTCATTAGCTGTAAGTTCTGCGGCAAAAATTAAAACTGACTCAAAAGCAAAACGTATGGTTCAATAATAACAGCTAAACTTGTCGTTCAAATGACATAAATAAGCCTGTTGACTCAAACATCGTTGAAGAATTTAGTCGTTTACGGCCGATTTTATGACTATAAAAAACAAAGTTTGTCTTAAAAAAGGAAGGGCAAGTTTTCTCAACAGCCAGAACCCAGCAGTAAAAAGGAGTTTTAAAAAAAGTAAACGAGCATTAAACTCTGTTTAAACAGCCACATTATTCAACAACAAAGGGCGTTTTAAATTTAGTTTATGGTCCAAGCACAAAAAGACCGTTGATATTGATTCTGAAATTTAAAATTTTTTTTATTTAAATAAATATTTTTGTTAAAAAAAAACTTAACATGGTAGAATTATGAAGGACCGACGAATTGTTGAAGGAATGTTAGGAAGAGCGTTTGTCAAAGCTTAAATGAAAATTAATCTGGAAAATCATTTATCTGCAAAAGTACAGGCATGTTGCAAAAGTATTTCTCAAGTTCCAGTAAAATAACAGTAGACCGCCAGTTTAAAAAAATTTAGCTGGTTTAACACTATTAACAATAAAAGAGAAAATCAGAAGTCTGGGCTCGACTCAACACGGTTATTCTTTCTCATAAGACTTTTTACACCTGGTTGGGGACCAATGCCTTACACGTTTTATGTGGCCGCTGAAGAAACCAAAATGAGAGGCCGGTTGGTCAGAGGGCGAAGTCCTAGAGATCAGATTAAACAGGCTAGTAGCACGATTGTTGGCAAGCTTACATTTCCGCTCCCAAAGCATTTTGCGCCCAAAAAAGGGAGTTCTAAAAATAAAGAATTCAGACCAAAAAAATGTTTATGTGGGGTGTTCCCTTTAGGCTTCTAGTCCGCAAAACGCAGAGAAAGTATCTAAATCAGCTTACATCAATGACCTAACTTTAGTGGAATATCCTTTCCTGTTAGCGTGGACCCAAAAATTTATCAGTTTGAAGACAAAACAAACCAATACTGTTAATGTATACACATGGTCGAGGAACAAATTTGGCGCTATTAGAGGTTTTAAAGACGTCCACGATGGCGAACCCGACAAAAGCCCTGTGGACTTCTTTCCCAATGTTTTCACCCAGGGTAAACCCCTTACACATTGAAAACGCACAAGAGTAGATTTTAGCGCATACTTCAAACATGTCCCCTAAAAAGATTCTGTAGAAAATGTTAACCCAAAAATTCCATCCGTTCAGCCGCGCTTGAAATATAACTTGTAAAAGTTTGTGACTGTAATACAGAAATATTAGCCCCCGCTGGATCTAAAGTTAGTTTTAAGAACTGAACGGCTGCAAACAAGTCCCTAACGGTTTACGCAGACTTTGAATCATTATTGTTCCTTATGAAGGCCGGCCACAGAAACTTCCTAAAACAGCCTTTGTGGTAAACTCGATCGCTCATTTGCTTTTGGTTTTTGTCAGGTCGGAGGGGTCCATTAGAACCAGAATTGATTTAGAGGACCCGATGCGCAGAAACATTCTTAAAACGCAGCGCAAATGCGTAACGCCTGTTCTATATCTAACTATCGAAATCATAATGATCTGAAACAACAACGTATGACTCAGCCACACATTGTTGGATTTGTGGTTTGAACTAATGTTAACAGCGAGAAACCAAACCCAAAAGTAAGAGGGCATTTATCACTTTGCGAAAGTTCGGGAGCAAGCCAAGTAAATTTCATCTCCTAAAGTTTAACCCATAAGACATGGAAGTGCCCATCTTTTCATAAATTGCGAGATTCGACTCTCATCTTTTATGAAAGCAGGGAACGACGGCTTCAGGATAACATGCATTGCACAGTCTCAGAAAAGTACAGTGTTTCACTTTAAAAATTTCCCTGTCTTTTTATGAAATTATGCAGCACATGATGGGATCATTAGAGTTCATGGCTATGTCCTTAAAAGTCCTGCCCCAAAACCGGGAAAAATAATTTGACCCAACTCTTGTTTGAAGGCGTTTACCCTTTGATACAAAGACCTTGGGAAAGGTTTTACGAAGCAAACTCCCCCTAAATTCGCGTTCTTTTCTAGTCTTAGAGGAAGGACATCAGTGTTCTGATTACCACATGCTCAAGTGCGTGGCAGAAGTTAGAGTTAAACGATGGGGGAAATATCATGTATATTGATGGCTGATGTATGTTTGTTGGCGAATTTTGAAAATTACAGAAGACCTGCATGAAAAATTCCAGCCTGGATCCGCGCATTATATTTCTGCGCCTTTGGGATGAGTGGGAAAGCTTTCTTAAGTTTACTGGAATAAAGATTGATTATTGTCTAACCTGCCCAAAGATTCGATGATTTAAAACGGATTGCGTGGAAATTAGTATGGCGTCGATCATTTTTTAAAGCAAAAACAAATATTTGGACGACTATGATCCCAAATAAAGGTCTAACTATTCATGATTTAGATGCAAACAACTATCCATGTATTAGTGCAAAACAATCTGTATGGGTGGCTATGGCGCAACACTTCATTACGCAACTTTAAAGTACACTGGCGGCGGACGAATAATATTCAAAAGCATTAAGTGGCTGAACAGTTAACGCCGATCAAAATCAGGCTTTTTATTCTGAAAATTGACTTAAAATATCCCCCTGAAACCCCTGACTACATAATGAAAACCATTAGCAGCAGAAAGTCTAAAGAGCAAAAACAGAGCCGCTAAATTGTGCCTAATTTCGAGGCAAAAAATTAAAGTCTGTCATTACAGGCTTCTACAATTTTTTTAAGACATGGTTTGAAGCACAGCTGTTCAATGCTGCAATTGCTTTGATCAAGACAGTTCATGAAAAACCCTACATCATGAAGAACACTGATTAGAACTAAATCCGGGAGTGCTTCCCGAAAAGACTTTTCAACTGATGAAACAACAGGTTTCGGAAAGACTAGGAAATCACACAAGGCGTTGTTAGATTGGTCACCAAAAGAGAACGAAGCAAAATTAAGTGATTAAAAAACCAATTATCAGGAATTTAGAAGATTTAATGTCAGCTTTTTGGCATAATGATGAAAAAAAAGAAGTCAAATTAGACAAAACCCCTTTTATTGGGTTTACGTTTTAGAATTATCAAAGCTTTTGAGTTTGAATTTCTTTATGACTATTAAACCCGTATCGAGTCCAGGTATTTAACAGATGAATTGTTTTGTTATGATATCCCTACTGAAGACATCTAAAAGCATGGAAATGGAAGTAGCTAAAGGGCAATGCGGATGGTACGACACATCGTTACCCTAAGATTCGCCTTTTCATTAACCGTTTAAAAGAGGTTTTAGGAAAGATGAAGGATGAATTATCTGGAGGGGTGATTAAGGAGTTTATTGGTTTAAGGTCGAAAAATGTTCAGTATTTCGAGCCAGGAGAACATTATGAAAGCAAAGGGAATAGCTCACAGTGTTGTGCCGTCAAACAAATCACATGACAACTACCAAGAAAGCATTGTTCAATACATACCTATCATCATGACAACGTAAAACTTACGATCTAATCTGCATGAGATATCAACACAACTGTTTTACAACAAAGAAGTCATTAGATAAACAAACACTAAACGAGATTTTGTTAATCCAGAGTTTTTCATATGCAATTGGCACTGGAGAACAGCATAATTATCTTTTCTTCTTCACTGAGGGGCTTCACTGATGGTTTATATTTTTTCATCAACTTTTATTATAAGATCAATCATACATACTAGGGTAAGGGACGCATTCACCCCCTTTGTGAGGACCTCGGAGAGACCTCCCCCGGTGTTGCGCAGGCGACAGGTGAGGCGGCAGGTGGGGGGTGTCAGGGGGGTGGGGGGGGTGGCAAGGTGGGTGGTGGCAGGTGGCGTCCCCGGTCGGGGTCACTGGTTTGTCTTTGGTATCTTGACAACGATGAGTCACGTCCCCGTTAAAAAAAAAAGTTTTCTTGTTGGCTGCCGTAATGGTTTAAAAATAGATGGGGGGTGTGTCGTGTTGCTACGCTCGCGTGCGTATCGATGTGACGCGCCCGATTTTGTTTTTGTTTTGGCTGGTGGTACGCAGACGTGTTAACAGAGACGGCGGTGACGACAAGTGATGACGAACACATTTTTTTTTTTCTCAGGAACACCTCGTTTTGCGCTACACTCACCTTTCTGACGATACTGCTGAGCTTGAAGAGACTGTTGAAGAGCCTTGTTCCGTCAAGGTCCCCGTTGACTGTACCTCGTCCTCGTGTTGAAGGCAGCCGAAAAGTTAGTAATATCAAACAGGAGGACCTTAAAGACGAAGAACGAACGCTCTCCTGATCGAGACACCATTTGGGGTTAGCCCTTTATTTCTGAGAGTGGTTCGAAACAGATCACAGACACAAAACCAAGACGGAACAAACAAACAGACAGAAACCCAGACAGAGAAAACACACACATAGATGTGGTGGCATGGCGGTGGTGACGGCGGCGGTGTTAGAGAGAGAGAGAGAGAGAGAGATAGAGAGAGAGAGAGAGAGAGAGAGACAGAGAGAGACAGATAGAGAGAGAGAGAGAGAGAGAGTAGGTGAGCCGCAGCTGGGTGTACCACGTGCACGGTAAGTTGAAACACGCAACAAGGCCGAAGGCAGATGTGTCAAGAACAAAGAACAAGAACAGCTTGCGGGTCCTTAATCAATACTACAGAACAAAAGACGCGTGGGTGGTATTTGAAACACGAGCCAATGGTCAGCTGGCTGTACCACCGTGACGTGTTTTGAAACAACCCCAAGGGCGAGGGCAGATTTGTCAGACACCAAAGAACAAATAGCTTAGGGAGGGGCTGCGGGTCATTAATCAATACTACAGAACAAAAGACGCTGGGGTGGGTATTTGACACACGCCCAAGGCCGAAAGGGGGCCGTGTCAGGAACAAAGAACAAGAACAGCTGCGGGTCATTAATGTATAGTACAGAACGAAAGACGCGTGGGGTGGGCGTGGCGTCGGTTATAAAATGAGAACCATCAGCACTGGAACAATGGGACTAAGGAACGATACCTTCTAGGTAAGGACGCGTACACAGAAGCGGATAGTCGAGCACTTCCTGAAAAAAAGACAGAGGTTCTTTGTCTTGTATCAGAACGCACAGAGAAGTCGCCTGCACTCATTCGCTAACCCACTCCCCGTTGCCTTTCGCAACGAATTACCCCCCGAAACGATCACGTCTGCGCGAGTGCCAGAAACATGTCTGCCCAGAAAGAAGATACCCAGACTTCAGCATCCTCTTACTACTTGAGCCTGAGTGTCCTGCTGTGTTTACCGACAGAGCCAACCGCAAACCGCCATTCCGGGTGCGACACAACGACGGGTCAGTCATGTGTGCCCCGTGTGTCATGTGGTTTTGGTCGCCTAAGACTACTGGACCAAACACTGCGGGGGGGGAAAAACCCACGAGGTGGAAAACCAACACCGAGAAGACGTCCGGGTACACGCTGGGGGAAGGAAGCGCAAAAGTGACAGTGATCTGTTTCCTCATCCTTTTTTCCGAGACCGAAAGATTTGAACACAACCCAGGGGCCCCGTAAAAGAAAAACACAGCAGTTAGTTCAAATTAACTCGGATGTGAAAGAGATGTATGACAAATATTGGGAAACGCTATCAAAACCCATAAGTCGCCCTGGTAAAGGTTCAATCTGTCCTACACTTTGTTTTGGGACCCTTTTGATTATTCTCCCGACATGGAAGATCACTGTTGGATGTTTTCCATGAAACAAACAAAAGTTTTAAAATTAATTTTTCTCAGTTTTTCTCTCAGCATAAAGAGCAGGGAGATCTGTCTTTCTTTCAACGCCTCGTGTAATAACCACAGGGCTCTAGACAAGCCTCGGCTCATCAATACGAAACAAGATTTTCTTCCTTTCTTTCTGACCTTGCGTGATCATGACATGTTGGGACACGTTCAGAGAGAACGCCCAACCGCCGCGTTACTCTGTTCTGCGGCAGCATGTCTACCTCTTATCCTATGTGTACCCACTACCTGACTTTCCATTGGTTGTGGCTGTGACTCCCTGCCCACTACAGATGCCAACAATCGTTTTCTGAAACACGCTGCAAAAAAGATGAACACAATGGTTTTTTTACAACGACGACTTTTGTTTCTTCTTTTCGTTGTCTAGCTCTCCAACCAAGGCGCTACTGTAATACCCTACAAAAACAAACCAAAGGCTCTCTATCAGCAGTGGGTAGGGTTAAAGTCACCACCATACATTTTTCCAGGCATTAACTCTGTTAGGAGTATGGGTCGGTTGAGGCTACGTTTCCAGACAATGTAGATGTGTTTTGAATTTGATGAAAAGCAAACACCCCCGTGCCTCGTCCTTGTCGTCGCAGTGATACAAACACGCAGACACGCTTAAAGTGTTGGTGTACAAAACATCATTTAATGCACATCATTGACATTGACAGGTTAGTGCCGGACTGCGGCTATGCTGGATGCGCGAGGCGGGGGGGGGGGCACGTGGGGGGACGGGCGAGGTCTGGGGGGGGTAGGGGGTCGTTCAACGAGGATGGAGATTCTCGGCGAGGTAGGCAAGGCAAACTAGGATAGCTGGATCATAGGGGGTCACTCGTTAAGCTGCAACGGCCATGGTTACATGCATGGGGCAGTGTCCTAGAGAGCTGGCGGCTAAATATAACAACATACAAAGGAGGGTGTACCACCACCGGGGAAATAATCATACGGTTGGTTGCAGCAACTCTGTCGTTATGTATTTCTTTGATCCCGATTACGTTTTTCCTTACAGAGCTACTTTTAAGAATTTTGAAGTGTTTCTTCGAGACCGATGACTTTACCCAAACGAACAAGCACACTCCAGCAACGACATACACAGCTAGACACGTCCCCTCTCTGTCGCTGTCGCTTCCAACGTACCGGGTTTGAAGAGGCCTCGTTGTTTCGTGAGTGAGGGGACCCCCGCAAACTGGTTGACAGCCATGGTGACGTATTTGGAACAATTTCAGAAACCTCCTTTTCTCTTCTCCGTGAAACCATTTCGAAGATCTTTTGATTCGTAGAAAGCCATGTTTGACCCTTCGCAGGGTGACGAGCTGTAAACTCTCACCACATTCCCGCCCGTTCCTTGAAAGAAAAACTGGAAGAGTACCTCCACGAACTGCCCGTGTGGGTTTAATTCTTTCCAATAGGACTAATGGTCATCAAACCTTTTGATTCAGAGGTTTTGGATACTCTGCAATGACAGAGCAATGTAGAGGAAATGAGTGCGACCAACCCAGACGGGTTTTGATGGTGCTGAGGAGCTGGGGAAGAGGAAGAGGAGAGGAGAGGGGGGAGGAGCCGAAGAAGAGGCGAGGCGGAAAAAAAACAAAGTCAAAAAGCAAAACCCTTTCAAGTTTGTGTTAAACTCAACAATCAATACATGTGTATCCTCCATCAGAATCTCAAGTGTTTTGGACATATTTGCAACTTTTGGCCCCTGGATTTTCAATATTCAAAATATCTCAAAGCGTTTGGGGGGAGAACCAAAAGGGTACTCGTTATGAGTACATGACCGGTTTGGACAAACTGAAAGAACCTCTCTCCCCACCTCACGCCGCCTTTTTAGCAAACTCAAAAATGAAAACATCACGGACGAACAATACGCTTCTTCAACGCGTGTGGGAACAAAAACAAGATGACTCATTTAAAAGATTTTTGGTGTGGAACAACAATAAGGATGTGGGCGCCGTTCATGCAGCTCTTCAAGCCCAGATGACATTATTCGCGTATTAGGCGTTGACTTCTGAAAGATGGTACACTGTTCCAGCATCACACGAAATACTTGTTTCAAACCCTATCTCCCGATGTGTTTTTATTAAAAAACTTTCCTCTCTCAATGAAAAACAAGAAGACCTACATACCTGTGCGTGACAATATTGTTGGTGGTCCCTCCAATTATCTTTCACAGATATCACGAAAAAGACAAACCTTCCGTCGTGACAATTCGGACAAACCTGTTCAGTCGTTTCGAGGCTATGACGCCAATGCGCTTTATCCCTATGGGCTATCACCAGCCCCATGCCCCACAAACACCCAACGGTTAGAAAGACTGAGACGGCTTTAAGGCCGAAAGAACGGACGTGTATGGTCAGAAGCGAGAGAATGGTTAAGTGGACGCGCCACACAAACACAACCAAACAGCACAAGTTTAGACGAAAGAACTAGTTGATGCGCAGACACATCCGCGTCCGGTTTTGGGACTCGACACATGACACGGTGTACCAGTTTCATTGGCTGTTTGTTTCACGACATGGACAGTCATCTCACGCGTGGCAAACACATTAACCCTGTAACGGGAAACCACTCACAGAGCTCAGAGAAACCACACTACAGAAGAGTAGCAACATAACCACTATCCTTCGTGAGGAATGTGAAAAGTGACGTAGGTAAAATGTGGAATGTCAGAAGCAGGAAGAGAAAACGACACATCCACACATCAGACACTTTTAAAAACGCGTTTCCGTCTCTCAAACCGTTTTTCAGGGTAGGCTTCTATCACAGAACAAGGTATTTTGAACGCTTCAAAAACACTCTGTTTGTCTGATTAATGTGACATTTGTGTGCCCGACATCTGAAAGAACTCTTTTCTGAACTTCAACCCACTTTCAAAACGCGACCGATGGGAAAGACAACATTGGCGAATACAAGCGGGAATACGCAGAAAAGACAAACTCCCGGAGATAGAAGGGGGCCTAGTCTAACCAGTCCGCCACTTTGTTGGGTAGCACTTGGAAAAAAAAATTCTTCTCGCCACTCCTTTACCTCAATGTACTTGGAGCCTGGTCTTGTATGTGACCAACAGCACACTGATCATGGATACACACCCTACCCTTGTTTTCAGGAATTTTTTGTGAACGGGTGTATTACGCCGTACAACGGGGACCTTGCTTCCTCCAATCCATCTTGGCTGAAACGTTCAAAGTTTGCTCGTATCAGCGCCTATGGCAAAACACTGACCAAAATCGCCAAACACAGGGACATTCACTACGTCCACACTACCAAGCACCCATACATGGTCAATGAAAGTCGGTTTCAAACACTGACCGAGCTAAGGTGGATGTCGTCGAGGTGGAAATAGCAAGAAAAAAATACAATGGCACTCCCTTGCAGATTGGATACTTTGTCTATCATACGCAAAACGGCGAAGTTAAATTCTATTACGATTTTCTGACTAATTCGTGATCAGGCAACTTTCCAACCTGCTGGAAGATGGACACAGACTCACTCTACATGGCCTTAGTCCGCGAGAGTCTATTGACGAAGTCAACAACCATCTTTGCCCAACAGTTTTACAAGGAGTATCACCAGTGTTTCCAGTGAGCGTGCTCACAACACACAGCGTTGTTCCAACACACAGCACCGCGGGGCAAGCGTGGAACCCCAACACACTGTCCTGACTGCTTTGACCATGTCGATTATACAAACGAACACGGGGTTGTTCAAAACAGAATACACAGAGACTCGTTTGTGGGCCTGTGTTTCAGAAAACCTAATTCTATTCTGTTCCGACAAGAAAAAGACAACTTCAGTTTGCAAAGGAATCAGCAACTCACAACACGCTCACCAAAGATGTTTATCACCGAGTGCACACTACCAGGACAGGCGTGGTACAAACACCGGCTTCCGTACAGACGAAAACCATGTACACTGACACCCTAGATCGCAAGTCTCTTTCTTCTTCTACATTAAAACGCATCGGCGCTTCAGACGGAAATTCCACCTTTCCAACCCCTGTCTAACATTCTCGAGTAAAGCCATGTCTGGTAACGTTCCAATGCTGTCCGTCTCGAAAATGATCTGATAGCTGTTTGAAAACTCATTTTTTCAAGTGATATAACGCTGTGGTGTTACAGTCCTAAACAAATTTTTGGGAACATCCCCCACCAACCTCGTTGGTGTTTCCTGGTGATTATATCTTAAAACTATAGGCTGATGAAAGTTAACGTTTGAAAAACTTTGTTCATCGTTTTTGTCTCAGCCTCATCGTTTTAAGGGTCGCGGACCTGGGGAAAAACACGACTCCACGCTGTCCTGTTTTTCATTTTACTTTTGATTTTGTTTTCCAGAGCGGTATCCAGTCCCACAGCTCTACCCAAAAGGTTACAGACAGCGAGCCAATAATGCCTATGAGAGTGAGTGTTTTTTTTTTTTGTGTTTTTTTCATTCTATGTGTTTCCAGGTGCGCTGAGACAGAGTAAAAAAAATCAACACACACACACACACACACACACACACACACCCACCCACACCCGATGGCGTTGGACTTACCTTTGATCTCTTACTTCACACCACCCGTATCAGACAAGAGAACGGGGGGGGCGGGGACTCCGCGGCCTGAACCCCACACAAAGAAACTAAAGCACCAGCACATCTGCTACCAAGTAAAGAGAACAGACTACACCGAGGACCAAGCAAACAATGAGCGCATTTCGAAGCTATTTGTGAATATCCAAATGGCCACGCTCACCGCCCCACAAAGACTCGAGCACACACCTGGTCAGTCTCTCCTTGTTTCGATGGTCATACCAAATGGCGACGCTCACCCCCACCACAAAGACTCGGTAACACACCTGTCAGTCCTCTCCCCCCTCGTTGTCCGACGAGTCCAGCCGCGCTCAAGGCACCACACTCGAACCACGACACACACGCGTTTCAAACCACACAGAGGAGAAGGCCCCTTCTCCACTGTTAACAAAAGATTTATCACGTCAGCGTCCCGAGTTTCACCGGTGGACGAGCGACGCCGGTCCGACCTTTTACAGCTGTGTCCCCGAGAACCAAACCCACAATGACAAGAGGAGAGAGAGAAGAGAGAGAGAGAGAGAGAGAGGAGAGAGAGGAGAGAAGCAGAGAGAGAGCACACACACACACACTCACACACACACACACACAATGCCAGGTGGGTCCGCGGGTGTTGCTGTTCACAAAGAACTGTGTCCAGTGATCCGTTGCCTGACAGAGCCAAGCGGTATATCAGACAGAGGCCCAGAAATAGACGACGCTCTCGATCTGATATGCCCAATTGGGCTTTGCCCTTTATTTTCCTTTTTGGATCATACACAGTTCAGGAGGACAACATCCATAAAAAAATACATTCCTTTAAAAAAAAAACTTTAACAACGACAACAAAATACACAAGAACATATTGTTTTTCACAACACAATATAACGTTATACAAAGTCTGTACAGTCGACAACCATCGCACACTTATAATTCAAAAGTAGACACCGCGCTCCATCAGTCTTTCTTCAAGCCAGGATGTAGGGATCCTCGCGGGGGCAGTAGTAGTGGCACTGGGAAGTGTAGGGTTCTGTTCTGGGACTGCGTGGCTCTGTCACAGCGGTGCAGGACTCGCCACAGGGTGTGTGATTCCACCATCACACCATCCACGTTCCAACGTCAGGGGGAGAGGGGCACCAAGGCAGTTGGGTCTTCTTTCGTCCCCTTCCTTTTGTTTTGGGTCCCACAACACCAGCTTGGACTGCGGCTGTCTTGAGAATGTCCAGGCCACTCGCGTTTCAGGGCGCTGCTCAAACAGGGTGGGGTTTGGGTGGGAAGTCATCAGGTTGTTCACACTGCCTGAGATATCCAGCAGGATCCTTAGAGTCGAAGGGCGAGATGGAGTACAGGATGGTGACTGCGGCCACTGCTGCTGCTCTTGGGGTAGTTGCGTTTGAATTGTCCACAGGCAGAACTGATGTTTGGTATTTGACGTCCGCCACCAGTTTATTCTTCAGTTTGACCAGTCTTTCAAACTCTTGCAATCCCAGTGACAGTCCTTCGCTGCGCCCTGACAGACGACCACCCTTGGTGTTGGTTGGTCTCTGTAATGGTGCACATATATTCTGACAACCCTTTGCCACGTTTTGACGGTAGCAAAAATGTTGCGTCCCAGTGGGTAGAGTGTAGGCTCTGGCTCCTTGTTCTTCATGGTACTGGTCGGTGAAGACGTTGTTGTCAGCGCGAGCGGCGTAGAGAAGTAATAATAACGACATGTTGAGACCTCTCTTATATAGCTCGTGTGTGTATGCGTTTACACAGACTGGTTTAAACCCGCCCAGACCACCTCAAACGGATAATTCAAACAAACCAATCAGGAAAACGAACGGTTAGCCAATCAACAGTTCAAGATTTTGGTTGTGTTTGATTTAAATTTTATGAGCGATAAGACTGACGACTTTGTTTTGAAACTCTAGGGATTTTGTATCATGCCAGGGTTCGCCTTCAAACTCAGCCAGTTTAAACCCTTCTGGTACTTCATACGATAACAGAAGATGAGACCATGTGGAAGAAAGACGATCTCTGTCGAGTCTCGACCACAAGCGGTCTCCAAGAGTATGAAAGAAGCATGTGACACATTCTCCTTCCGCACTCTGTACAGTTTGCTCAAACTCGGGGGCGATACATTGGTAACAACTCTGTGACAAACAGATGATAAGAGTCAAGCGCATCTGAGCTTTCATTTTTTCAATCCCAACTTTAACTTCCTCCAGAACCGTCTCCATTGTGAGTCGCAGTGAAACGTGTGTTGTATGTGACACACTCCCTACGTTACAACGCTTTTAAAAGACTTTTTCTGTGAACAGAATGAATAAATGATCTCACTTTTTGATCATTGGCCTCAGTGTATGGGGTGGAACACCGACAACACTTGGGGAAGACTGTGACCGCGACTTTTCTTAAAATGAAATACAGCACATAGTACCCACAGGCTGAGCTGGTCAAGTCTTGAATAAGTCCTTTGTTAAAACGATAACTGAAACTGTGTTTCAACATAAACTTTTCAAAGTCGGATACAACAAGGGGTAGACCAAAACTGTCAAAATATTCTGCTTTACCACAGCCATCAAACCAAACACTGACCCAATGTTCTCCGGTCCAGAGCGTGGGCGGGGTT
>JAFLJL010003856.1:0-17859 GCA_018398815.1 Conus ventricosus
TCGCTAGGCATTTTAACCATACTTATAGAAATGATCACTGATTTACTCTCATGTAAAAGAGTCTAAAAAACTGTTATAAATTGTTTGATGTGATTTAGTAAAGTGTTTTTCCCTGAAGGAGAGGGGGAGAAGAAAAACATTCGGTAGTGCGCCTTTTGGTTGATTGGAAAGATTGCGTGTGCGTATGGAGTAAATGCTGTCATGAATGCATGTGTGCAAAAGTGACAGTGTGACATATATATATATACTAGCAGGGGCACCCGGCGTTGCCCGGGATATGAACATTCTTTGCGATACTCAAGTGATGGCAAACATGTATTAATTGTTTTGATTTACATCAATCACTCCCCCCCCCCCCCCTCCCAACATCTTCCCACCCCCTCCCGCCGAAACAAATACACATTCTCTCTCTCTCTCTCTCTCTCTCTCTCTCTCTCTCTCTCTCCTCTCTCTCTCTCTCTCTCTCTCTTCTGCAATGTCACAACGGCTATTTGAAGAAAAGCAGAGGAAAAAGATGTCTTTGAAACCGTTATAACAGGTTTTTTAACGGTTTTTTTAACGGTTTTATTTTTTAGAGATTAGCCCAAAACATCCTCGGGTCACAACAGACGTACCTGCCAAATTTCATGACAATCGGTTGAACCGTTTTTGAGTCTATAGCGTACGCACACACACACACACACACACACACACACACACACACACACACACGCACGCATGCACGCAAGCACGCACACACACACACACACACACACACACACACACACACACACACACACACGTACATACACTCTCTCATACATTCTATTGTTTTCAGTTTACGGATGGTGTTACGGTGTTTTGCTGTCTGACTCTCGCTCTCAAAAGTTTGGATGCGTGTTATAATTATTCCCCACACACACCCACACCAAACGCACAAGGATAGCCAGGCAACACACGAGTTAGATTTTTTTTCTTTATAATTATGCTGCATGAACCATCAAACATACATTCATGTGAATTGGTACAAATCAATACATGTCACTACATAGCATATAGATCAAGATACCAATACATAGGAACTTCAATCATCAGATATCAGCATATCATATTACATATCTTGATATCACTCACAGATCTCGCTGGCGCCGTCCACAGTGTCTCACATATGCGGTCAACGCACTCGGTTCCACAGTACCCAAGCCACAGTCTACACACTAAAAGAAGACAAATAAGGATAACCAAGGTCCCCACATGATAAGCAGAGCCGTTCACAAACACAAGCGATGAAGAAGAAAAAACAGGGTCTCAACACATCAAGCACAATAAATCACGTCAAACTATCAGAAGAAGAACCGCAATTCACAAGGCACAGTAATCCATAGCAGAAGAACTGAAGATTCACAAAGCACAGTAAGCCACAGAAGAACCGCAGATTCATAAAGCACAGCAATCCATAGAAGAACCGCAGATTCATAAAGAAGAAGATTCTTCACAGAAGAAGAACCGCAGATTCATAAAGCACAGCAATCCATAGAAGAAGAACCGTAGATTCATAAAGCACATCAATCCATAGAAGAAGAACCGCAGATTCATAAAGCACAGTAAACCGTAGAAGAAGAACCGTAGATTCATAAAGCACATCAATCCATAGAAGAAGAACCGTAGATTCATAAAGCACAGTAAACCGTAGAAGAAGAACCGTAGATTCATAAAGCACAGTAAACCGTAGAAGAAGAACCGTAGATTCATAAAGCACATCAATCCATAGAAGAAGAACCGTAGATTCATAAAGCACAGCAATCCATAGAAGAAGAACCGTAGATTCATAAAGCACATCAATCCATAGAAGAAGAACCGTAGATTTCATAAAGCACATCAATCCATAGAAGAAGAACCGTAGATTCATAAAGCACAGTAAACCATAGAAGAAGAACCGTAGATTCATAAAGCACATCAATCCATAGAAGAAGAACCGTAGATTCATAAAGCACATCAATCCATAGAAGAAGAACCGTAGATTCATAAAGCACATCAATCCATAGAAGAAGAACCGTAGATTCATAAAGCACAGTAAACCGTAGAAGAAGAACTGCAGATTCATAAAGCACAGCAATCCATAGAAGAAGAACCGCAGATTCATAAAGCACATCAATCCATAGAAGAAGAACCGTAGATTCATAAAGCACATCAATCCATAGAAGAAGAACCGTAGACTCATAAAGCACATCAATCCATAGAAGAAGAACCGTAGATTCATAAAGCACATCAATCCATAGAAGAACCGTAGATTCATAAAGCACAGTAAACCGTAGAAGAAGAACCGTAGATTCATAAAGCACAGTAAACCGTAGAAGAAGAACTGCAGATTCATAAAGCACAGCAATCCACAGAAGAGAACCGCAGATTCATAAAGCACAGTAAACCATAGTAGAACTGCAGATTCACAAGGCACAGCAACCAATATTAAATCCCCGGCGTTGCCCGGGATTTGAACATTCTTTGCGATACTCACGTGACGGCAAACATGTATTAATTGTTTTGATTGACAGTCAATCCCCCCCACCATCTTCCCAACCCCACCCCCCACACAAATACACATTTTGTCTCTGTCTCTCTCTGTCTCTGTCTCTGTGTGTGTCTCTCTCTCTCTCTCTCCTCTCCTCTCTCTCCTCTCTCTCTCTCTCTCTCTCTCTCTCTCTCATACATTCTATTCTATTGTTTTCACACATGCATGCCCCAAACCCACGGATCAAGATGGATTCTGACCAGATTTATTTTTATGAAGATGCACTGGGATATGAGAATGCATCCGTGTGATACCTCCAAAGGAGGGATTTCAATTAGCTTTGGTATGAATATGTATGGTTTGAAAGTGCATGTTTCAAGCCATTGGACGTGAATGTGATCACATGTGAATGGCCAGGTATCCTTTTTTGTAAGAAGCAAGAAAGCATGGTTCTTGTCCTTCTCCCTGTCGTCCGTCAGCTATTTAGTTGAGTGCTTCACGGTACACAACATTTTTGACAACTCCATTGTTGGACAGGACAAAGAGGTTCTTCTCATCACTGACTCGACTGCAGCCTACATAAAGCTGACCATGAGAGAATACCTGATCCCTGAGGTCGAGTCCAACAACCTTCAGAGACTGACCCTGACTTTTTTTAATGGTAATCGCAAAGCTGAGTCGGACAGGGAACTGTAGACGTTGAAATTCGATTGGCAGTCAGATGGGCGAAGCGGTATTCTTGGAATGAAGACATCTTGGCCCTTGCCTTTGCCAGTGAGGATAGTTGCTTCTATCAGGCGCGGCATCATCTTCTTGACGGTCAGCCTCGTGCCGTTGCAGAGGTTTGGTGTGTCCAGGTTTCTAAGAAGCATGATAGGACATCCCTCTTTCAACTCTAAGTTGTGTGGAGGCATACCTGGTGGATTCAGGCTGTTTAGAAATTCTGTTGGGTAGTGGACGATTTGATTCTCATCTGGCAGAGTGTCAATAGACGTGTAGTTTATGGATGGGCCTGGCTGAATCCCAAGAAGATTGTCATTGATCTTGTTGACAGCATCATTCTTTGGAGCCAAAATGGCTCGCTCACAGAGCCAGTTCTTGTTGGATATGTGTTGGGCCAGATTGGGAAATACCTTGTTGATAAGGGCATCTTCTGTTTCAAGCATGTGTCCAAACGGGAGCTTGATTTGTTCATCCACGGATGATGGAATCTGGTCATTTCCAACCTGAAGAAGTTGATTTGCAAACCGTCCTGCGGATTCCTGGCCGTGTAGGTGAACCCTCATGTTGGTAGAAAGGCCAAGCCGATGGACATGCGGCCACAGGTAGGAAGCTTTGATGCATGCATTGACTTCATCAGCTCTTGTGCCCTTGGTGATAACAGGCAGAGTTTGTCGAAAGTCTCCAGAAAGGACAACTGTCACACCACCCATAATTTTTTGTTATTGCGCAGGTCCTTCAGTGTGTATTCTAAAGCTTCAAAGGCCCTCTTGTTGCTCATGGTCGCCTCATCCCAAATGATGAGCTTACATCTCTGAAGCACCTTTGCTTTGGACGACCCTCTTGAGATGTTGCAGGTTGGTGACTCCTGTCTGGACAGATCCAGGGGTAAACTGAATGCTGAGTGTGCAGTTCTACCTCCTTCAAGAAGTGTGGCAGCAATGCCACTTGACGCAACAGCCAGGGCAATTTCCTTCTTCTGTCTGACCTTGGCTAACATGAGGTTTTGGAGAAATGTTTTGCCTGTTCCCCCCGGCGCATCGAGAAAGAACAGGCCTCCAGTTTCTTCCTCCACATTGGCCATGATGAGGTTGAAGGCAGCTTCTTGGTCTGTTACCATCTGGGGCTCATTTTCTTCCACAAAGGCAGCAAGATCTTCTGAATTATAGTTTGTCTCTCTCAGAACCTCAGTGGAAAGAGCAGCCCCTTCATTGCGTTGAGGAGGTGGAAGGCCATAGACAGCAATATCAGATCCGCCAAGTGCCAGCAGTCTGTCTTCAAGGTCCACCAGAGCCTGATTGAAGATGTCGTTATTGAAGGAAACGGCCATCTCTGGGTTTTGGCATTGGATCGTGCGATGAATGTCCTCAGAAAGGCTCTCCTTGTGGGTTTCCCAGAGACCAACAGGATTCGACATTTCACAATTGTGTAGCATGACGGCAAAAAGTTGCCTCATCTGCTTAGGATGTTTTGTGGCTGCTGCATCTTCCAAAGTCAGATCCCAGTGTTCATCATCCTCAAGGAGTCCATGGAGGAGACAGGCCTCCCTGTTGGTGTTGCACACGTGTCCCTCAAATGTTCGCAAGTCATCAAATGAAGTTGGTCCTCTTACGTGATGGAGCAGCAGCCTGAGGAAGAAGCACTCTTGTTGCCTTGGGCTTACTGTGAAGACTCTGGCAATGGCTTCACTCGCCTTGATGCCTGGCCAGTTTTCAACATCTTTTCCTTGTTTTCTCTTCTGCCACTTCTTGCTGTTCCATGTGTAGTACGTTGGCACCTCAAAGTACAGGAGAGTTTTGGCAAACTCATCTGAATGGCAGAGTGAGAAGAATGCAGTCAGAGTTGTTGCTGAGGGTTGCATCTACTGCTTGCCGGGCATTTTCTTCAGTGAAGTAAACTCGCTGTCCATGTTCGAGGTGTACTGCGAGTCGAACAACAGTGGGATGTCGTTCATGAATGTCAAAGCCAAACATGCGCCAGGCTGCCTCGTTGGTCGATATGTAGCGTCCAATCTGGAACTGTTTTACTTCGTCTCTGTCTCCTTCGCCTACATGAAAGACGGCCATGTCTGAGCCTTTGTTTATGTATTTACATACATATTTGATGCTCTTAATCAAAGAGCATGATTCAACATTGATATGAGTCTGAAAGATACGGGACAGGACAGGATTGTATGGAACAATCCACTGGTTGTCAACTTGTGCCTCTCGTCCACGTCCTGTCTTGAGAATGAAAGAATGCCCCCCATCTTCCGGTTTACGACGGCGGTAAACAGGATAGCCATCCACGCCAGTCTGCGTTTCGTTCGTGAACTTTCGCGGGTACCTCTTTAAGCATTTGTTGTCATGCATGCATGGAGACTTGGGGTTGTGTCTGCCGCATGGTCCATGCACCATGTGTTTCTTGATGATGTTGTGGAGTTCTTTGTCATCTGTTGCGTCGGGTATTTCAGCAGAGATAATCTGGTCAATCTGCTGTGGCCGAATCTTCTCTTTGCACCAGGTGAGTGTGTAAGAGTGAGGCAATCCACGTTTTTGCCATTCAATGGTGGACATGTGGCAATGCAGTTCCCCAAATATGTTTCCTTTTGAGAGCAACCAGAGCATCTTTTTCTGCTTTTCATGAAACACTCGGGCAATGAGGTCATGACGGTCATAATGGGTTTGGCCTTCAAAGAGTTCTTTTTGGATTTCTTCCCACATGGGGTTGCACGTGAACGTAATAAATAAGTCAGGTGTGCCGTAGTTCCTAACATAGGCCATGGCATCTTGTGTTCTTTCGTGCATGTATCGTGGAGAGCCAACGTGTGAAGAAGGCAGGATTATCTGTTGCCCGACGTTGTGCGCATGGCCATCTGTATTGATGGCATCTTGCAGATGGATGTACTGATCAGCTCTCAACTCTGTCTGATGCGAACGGATATAGCTGAGACGCTCTGCTTCTACTTTGGCATACATGTCAACCAAAAACTGACTGGTAACCTCTTTGAACCTTAACAGCTGATTAAACTCTTGTGGTCTTTCCATCATGCGGTAGGCATAAAAAGTCCTTGCAGGAAACAGACTTGGTCGTCTTGGCCTTTGTATTGGGATCAATTTGCTTGAGAGCAAAGTTGTAGCCATCTTCACCGTTCACAAACATGAGTGGATACTGGAGGCAGTCATAGGCCCTGTGTGTTTCCTTGATCCGTACAAGGTGCTGGTCTCGCTTTTTGAGTACAATGTCTCTGTTGCCATGTTCCTCTTTGACCATGAGAATGCCTACCTCATTTGCAAGTGGAGCATTGAATCACCTGGCATGTTCTCCCTCGGGTCGCTTGTCAGCATTGATGACTACTTTGTGATCAGGTATTTCCATTTGCTCCAAAGCATACTTGAAACTTTCTATGTAAGCGTGTGTGTTGTGAAGCATTGCCTGAAGATCTCTGATGATGTCTATATCAACCCCATCATTTAGAGTGCACCTTCGCTGAGCTTCTTCCTCACTGTTGTTCATAAAGTACACTTGAACATATTTTGGCTTTTCATTAGGTAGCGGAAGCAGGCTTCCAAGCTTGTGATAGACCTGACCCTGGATTTTATATGTTGTAACGAAGCCATGATCTGTGACATTGTTGTCGGCTCCAAAGGAGGTCATCATGAAGGCGCTGTTGTACCTCCAAAGGGTCTTCTGGAAGCGTTTTGACCGAGGTGAGTCTTCCGTAAGCAGCTTTTGCAAAACTTCAGGTGGCTGTCGGATGGCTTCAAGAAAACTTTGCCTCCAGTGCAACAACATCCAGGAGCTTCACCCGGCCACTTTTTGGCATTGCAATACTTACAAACGTTGTCCATTTGACCAATGGAAATCTTTGGGTCAGTGGCATATTCCTTGGACATATCGTAGGAAAAGGCTGCTTTTAGCCACGCAATGTTCTTTACAGTATTAGCATTGGCTCGTGATCTCCTGTTTGCTTGCTGCCTTGCTTGCGTCTCATGTGGTTCTTCCCGGGCACGCTGAGATGCAGTCCGGACACGGTCTGCTTCCCGTCTCTGGTTCCTTTCCTCTAGATCTTCCCTAGCACGCCGAGATGCGTCTCTCTCTCGATTTCCTGCTTGCCTCTGGCCCCTTTCCTCTGGATTTTCCCTAGCACGCCGAGATGCTTCTCTCTCTCGATTTCCTGCCTGCATCTGGCCCCTTTCCTCTGGATTTTCCCTAGCACGCCGAGATGCTTCTCTCTCTCGATTTCCTGCCTGCCTCTGGTCCCTTTCTTCTGGATTTTCCCTAGCACGCCGAGATGCTTCTCTCTCTCGATTTCCTGCCTGCCTCTGGCCCCTTTCCTCTGGATTTTCCCTAGCACGCCGAGATGCTTCTCTCTCTCGATTTCCTGCCTGCCTCTGGCCCCTTTCCTCTGGATTTTCCCTAGCACGCCGAGATGCTTCTCTCTCTCGATTTCCTGCCTGCCTCTGGCCCCTTTCCTCTGGATTTTCCCTAGCACCTCGAGATGCTTCTCTCGCTCGATTTGCCTCCAGCCGCAGAAGTGTTTGTCTTGGCTCCTCCTGGGACCTGTTACGTCTGGCCCTCTTTGCTCCTGTAGTTTGGCGCCCAATAGAAGAGCGCTTCGGTGGCATTCTTGATGGAGACCTGAACTACAATAGAGGGATAGACAGAAATGACTGACCTAGCTAAATTGTGTTCCCGACACACAATGGCAGCATCAATACGAAGGTAATAGTTTATACAGGGTCTATTTTCTTTCACTCCACACGCATAAAAGTTTTCATACTCCCAACCGCACACTCATGCACCCGACGAGGAGACTACACACCACAACATTACAAATGACCAAGGCAATAAACTCAATAAATCATCACAATTAACACAATCTTATCAATCAAAGAAACAGTCCATATACTTGGCTGCATCGAGCCCACGTTACAGCATATATATCACCAACCGGGAACCCACATACAGCATATATATCACCAACCGGGAACCCACATACAGCATATATCACCAACCGGGAACCCACATACAGCATAATATATCACCAACCGGGAACCCACATACAGCATATATATCACCAACCGGGAACCCACATACAGCGTATATATCACCAACCGGGAACCCACATACAGCATATATATCACCAACCAGGAACCCCATACAGCATATATATCACCAACCGGGAACCCACATACAGCATATATATCACCAACCGGGAACCCACACACAGCATATATCACCAACCGGGAACCCACATACAGCATATATATCACCAACCGGAACCACATACAGCATATATATCACCAACCGGGAACCCACACACAGCATATATCACCAACCGGGAACCCACATACAGCATATATATCACCAACCGGGAACCCACACGGCGAACCGAAGCGCCCACAAACACAGCTGAATTAGAGTCCCACAGAACACCGTAGACACGTCGAACCACCAGACAACACAGCTGAAGCACAAAATCACAAGGCACATTAAACCAACGTCGAACCCCAGAAGAACACAACTAAAGCACAGAATCACAAGGCACATTAAACCAACGTCGAACCCCAGAAGAACACAACTAAAGCACAGAATCACAAGGCACATTAAACCAACGTCGAACCACCGACAACGCAGCTGAAGCACAGAATCACAAGCACATTAAACAACGTCGAACCCCAGAAGAACACAGCGAAGCACAGGATCACAAGGCACATTAAACCCAGCTATTCGGAGGGTCAACCGCCATTCATTGGCTGAACTTTGACCCATGAATAAATTATACATATCATTTCCGGTTTAGCGGTACATTCGTTTCCTGTGATTTCTGAGACACAACGTGTGCGATTGACATGTTGCGATTTGCTTCCCATCTTCAAGTTCTACGTGTTTTTCACGATTTTTGGCGACATGGCTCACAGTCTAGAGGTAAGTTCCCCCTTCCCCCCCCCTCCCACACCCCTCAAACCTAAGGGATCTTTTGTGCTGCAATGTAATAATAATATATATGTTCATGTGGGCATGGATGAAAGGTTTCGCAAAATTGAATTGGTCGTGAGTTAGGACAATAAATAATTGTGTTATATTTGTAGGTATGTGGATATGGACAATGAAGTGTAGCTGATTTGTGCTTAATTGGAACTTGGTATTTTAAGATATAGTTTGTCTCATAAATAATCGATTTAATCTATATTGTTTAAGTCATGAGAAATGTAGTATTGTTTTAACTAGCTTTGATGTGTGTGTGTGGTGTGTGTGTGTGTGTGTGTTGTGTGTGTGTGTGTGTGTGTGTGTATGCAATGTGCAAATTATGTGGTACTGATTTCATTGGCTTTGATGTGTGTGTGTGTGCGTGTGTGTGTGTGTGTGTGTGGTTGTGTGTGTGTGTGTGTGTGTGTGTGGAGTGTGTGTGTGTGTGTAGTGTGTGTTTGCGTGCGTGTGTGTGTGTGTGTGTGTGTGTGTAAGCGCGAGTGAGTATTTGAATGTTGTGAGCTATTTTTATGAAAGTGTTCATGTTGTGTATTAGAACTGACTGTTTTACGATGTTTAATATGAAATCCAGAGGTTGCCACATTTAAATGTCTCATCTGAGATAATAAAGTTCATTGGATTGAATTGAATTGAATTGAAATGTCATGTAGGAGAGTATGCAATTGTGTGAGCGACTTGGAAAATCATTCCATAAGATAAGATAATGTTGCTTATAGCCCAGCCGACCGCAGAGGGCCACATCAGGGCTGTCACCACGTTAAAATCAACTCACCAGTCATTTAAAAAAAAAAATAAAAAAAAAATAAAAACTTTCACACATCTCGTTAAAATGACATCGTCTACAAACGAACCAGAAACTTTGTTAAAAATCCTTCTTCCGTAAAATCTCAATCAGATGAAAAATGTTAATTTCTCTCAAAAACCCAAGGATCACGTCAGGCGGGACATCCCTGAACAGGATCTTCATGGACTCCGCTGTAAAAGTTTTGTGTCTCACATCGTGCAGTCCCAACACTCTAAAGAACATGTTTCATTGTGAGGTGCATGACATGGAATGCACCACGGAGCTTCTTCACTCTTTAAAAGGTAAGAATGGGTAAAATACGAATGGCCGGTGTGCAGCCGGCACAGAACCGTTTCCTCTTTACGACCACCCGACGTAGATGGGAGGAAGTCTTTAAGGTTTGGACGGATCTGAAAGAGTTTGTTATTCGTCTGTGTGTTCCAATCCTCCTGCCAGAGGTCTCTCACATAATCGTTAATTTTGGGTTTCACATCTGAGCAGGGAGATAAGTGTTGGACAGTTTCTCTCTTGTGGCGTTCTTGGCTAAACGATCAACCATTTCGTTCCCGCCGATGCCAACATGGCCAGGAACCCAAGCAAGAGTAATTGTTGTAACCGTCCGCCTTCAACTTGCTAAAAAGTTCAAAAAAATGTAAAAGTTCTGGATGCTGAAGGTTGCGGCCAGCTATGGCCTCCAAAGCTGACAGCGAATCCGACAGAACCAGAAAGTCCCTCCTCGAAGAATGGGAGATTATCTTCAAAGCCAGTACTAGAGCAGTAAGTTCAGCAGAATAGACAGAAGCATCTGAATGTATATGTTCCAACAATATCTGAGAAGGAGCCCCAGGGCAGTAGGCTGCACAGGCCACTCCATCCTCAGACTTGGAACCGTCAGTGAAAACTTTTTGATAGGATGGGAATTTGGAACAGAGCTCGGCATACAAAGCCTTGTACGCCAGAGAGCTGGTAGACTCCTTACGGAAAGCTGCGAGATCAAAACGAATCTCTGGTGTGAAAAAGGTCCATGGAGGCTGATCCGGAAACTTGGAAAAATCGGAAACTACTCCCAGGTCTATACCTGCATTCCGCACGTGAGGCTGCATACGAAGCCCAAACGGCGGAATACATTTCGGGTTTGTTTCAAACTTACTTTGGAACGGAGGGTCAAAAACACAGTCATAGGCAGGATTCTGCGGTTCTGAGAACAGTCGGATGTAATAATTCAAAGACAGTTTCAGCCTGCGGTTGGACAGTGAAGGTTCACCTGCCTCTGCGTACAGGCTGTACACAGGGTGGTGCGGAACGCTCCAAGACAGAGACGAAGCCCTTGATGGTGGATAGGGTCCAAGAGTTTGAGGTAAGATGATCTTGCGGAGCCGTACACAGCACAACCGTAGTCCAGTTTGGAACGGACCAGGGCTCTGTAGAGGTGCAACAAAGTTGTCTTATCAGCGCCCCAGTCGTGTGTGCTACGACCCGCAGAATATTCAGTGCCTTTTGGCAAGCAGTTTTGAGGTTTTTAATATGGCTGAGAAAGTTAAGTTTTGGTCAAAATGACTCCCAAAATTGGCCTCTTTAACAGCTGGAATGGGAGATTTCCCTACTTGAAGTTCCGGATCTGGAAAAAACTGACGGAAATTATGGAAGTGAATACACTGGGTTTTTGTAGCAGAAAAGGTGAAACCGTTTTCATCCGCCCACCGATGGATTTATCAAACGCAAAGCTGGAGCCTGCGCTGGACACTGGGGTACAGGCTTCCAGTTGCGTAACAGCAAAATCATCCACAAACAATGAGCAGTCTGAACCCTGCTGAACTGATTGAAAAATGTTGTTGATCTTATACTAAAGAGGGCAGGAGATAGTATCTCCCCTGTGGAACACCCAACTCCTCTCGTGGACATCAGAGAGAGTGGTCCCAACCCGGACCTGAAACTGTCGTTCTGCCAAAAAATTTGGAATAAAAAGCGGAAGATGACCTCGAAAACCCAGATCGTGGAGATCATGAAGTATCCCCGACTTCCAGGTGGTATCGTAGGCCTTCTCCAAGTCAAAGAAAATTGCCACTGCATGCTGTCTGTTAAAAAAGCGTTCCTAAGTGTAGATTCCAGACGAATCAAATGGTCAACTGTACTACGATGTTTGCGGAAACCACACTGTTCTTTCGCCAAAAGGCCATCGTTTCGAGTTTTCCCCATGAGCCTAGCATTGACCATTTTTTCCATCAATTTACAGACACAGCTGGGCAAAGCTATGGGACGGGAGTTAGATGGATTAGAAAGATCTTTTCCAGGTTGGGGAGGAATAAGAGGGCTGTCCGCCAAAAGGGTGGAAAGCAACCTGAGTCCACACGTGGTTGTATACCTAACAGGAGTTTCAGACCTTCTTGCGGAAGATTTTTCAAAAATTTTATAAGTAGTCACTAACCTGGGAGGAATCCTGCAAAGAAAAGGCAATTTTCAGCTTTTTTAAAATTAAAAGGAAGTTTTGTAGTCTTCCCAAAAGTTGTGGGAAAAAAGTGCAGGGAGATTTTTTTTTTTTAGGGCTTTGTTTGACAAATGACGGATTTATTAGAAGAGGGGGAATTCTTTTAAAATGGTTTAAGCAAGCAGTTTCAACTGCTTTTCTTTTCTTTATTAAAGATCCAAAAACTTGAGAGGGTTTTCACGTGGACAGGGTTTTTCCCCTTTTTGTTTTTTTAAAAGATGTTCCACACTTTTTTCTTAGAGGGTTTTGATGCACCGGAGCAGAAGTTTCTCCAGCCCACGTTTACGAATAAAAAAGTGGTCTTGATTTTAGCCAGAGTTCTGTGGGCTCGAGCTTTGGGGACCCGAATCGTTGGGTATCCCTGACGCTGAGCCCGTTTCTAACTTTAAAATTTGGGGCATTCTGAATCGAACCAGGGTTTTTTTGGGCATTTGAATTTTACGGAAACACGGGAAAACAGTTTTTACACATTTGATCATAGTTTTAGTCAAGTTTCTCGGGGTCGGGACCGAAAAAAATCATGTCCTGGAATTTCTTTTGAAATAGTGGCCAAAAAATCCAGCTTGCTTTTTTAAATTAGATGTTTGAAACAGAGCCCTGTTCATTTAATACATTTTAGAAGGAAAAGGGAAATGGTCATTCCGTGCAGATCGCAGGCAGACCCTCATAGTCCAGACCAGCGGGGGGTCACAAACCGACAAATCAAGCACGAAATAAACCTGTGAAGAGTGGGGAAGTTGCAGATCCGTCGTTCAGACAAACACAAATCCAAATCCACGGGATACCCCAAACACAACCCGGGATGACCCGGCACTACCCCCAAAAAGGGTTGTGACCGTTAAAAGTCGCCCAACAGCAAAAAAGGCGAGAAGTTCCCCTAACAGTTTTGACAAGGCCACGACAAACCGGGACAGAAGGTGGAAGATAAAGGGAACGATCGTCACAGTCTTGGGAGATGACCTCGCACTACGCTTGAAGGGGGTAGACAGAGCGACAGGACATACAACAAAGTTTAAGAAAGAAGGGCAACCCGCCCGACAGCCCCCAACGGGAGTTGTGCGGGTTTTTAAAGAAATTAAACCAAAAAAGAAAAGGTCTTTGGGCTTTGAATTTGAGTTCTTGAGAGCCACGACGGAAGGTTTTTATAGACTGACACAGAACGCAGCTCCCAAAGTTGGAATTTAATCCCGAATTTTCCCCGGAGTTTTGCTATCCGGGTGCAGAGGCGAAAAGGAGAGAGATCGGGTCATCCCCCCCTCAACTCGCGCCCCAATGGAAAAAATTATATTTAGTTTAACGGACTGGGGCTTTGGACCGCGGCAGACTTCCCCGCAGGTGAAAAAGGCCTGTTTTTGGGAGAGGTGGAGGTCTGGATTTGGGAGATGGGGGGGTTTTTTCTTCCTCAACTCCCCCACTCCACACGGGGTTGACTCCCCTTGCCCGCAGGGGCACGGACAGGGGAGGTCGGGGGGGGATAGCGGGTTTTTAATCTCCCGCACAGATGTTGCGACGCTGGGCAGTCTGAGGGGTGGGGGTTTTTTTGCCCCACCGGGGCATCACCGGGGTGGAAGGTGGTGGACCTGCTTCCACCAGATTTGACGCTGACTTCAGTGTCTTTGAAAACGAAAGTCATCATCGACACAACTGACGAGTGTGAACTGGGGGGAACCGTCTTTAAAAGCCGAAGCATATAACTTTTGGAGTCGACGCCCACAACCTGCTTGGGGGCTTCAAAAAAGGAGATCTCTTTCGTTTTTATTCGTTAAATGGGGGAAAACTAAACCCAAAAAGAACAGTTTTCTTGAAGAGGAGGAATCGCCACCGCAGTTAGCACAAGGCCCGACTTTGAAACGGCCCATCAGGATTGCCTTGCAGCAACACCGCACACCTCCCCCCAAACAGGGGTCTCTGACTTTTCCCCAAACCTCTGGCCCTGAAGCATCTCAAGGGGGACGGCAACAGCGAACGCGGGCTTCAGGGAGCCAACTTTGGGAAACCGGAGGCAACACAGGGTTGCGAAGGTCAGAAAAAAGGGTGTTGGTGGCCACTCTCTCTGCACCTTTTTTACGTCACCCTCCACCTCCGTCACACCCTGGGACGCCAGTTCCTTTTTTTTTTCTGCCTCTGAGACACCCCCTTTAAACTCTGCACGAAAAACACCCTTTGGGTGAATTTAACGTTTATTTTTGGGGGGTCACCCTGACTCCCAAAACCACAAATTTTTTTGCCCTCAACCTTTCAGTGTTTTCTGATCCATTTAACAAAAACGTCCCTTCCTCAACCTTTTGACGGGCTGAGGGGCACCTGCAAACCTTTAAACCCCTTTTTTAATAGCAAAAGGCTCAGCTGAAAGGGGGCTTTTTCCCGCTCCTTCCCCCCACCAGAGCCCGGAAACCCAAACCTTTCTCTGTCGAAACCCCCGTGCAGAATCGCTGTCCGAATAACGTTCCCCTGAAATAGGGGATGCCCGCCCCTTCCCTTCCTTTTTGGGGGGGGTTTTTTTTTGATAAAGCCATGTTTATTTTATTTTAATTTTATCCCTCCCTTTCCCACCCACCTTTGGGGTCCAACTAAAGGGGCCAGGCCAAGAAAACCCAAAGTCTTGCCCCTTCCACTTCGGGAGAGACAAAACAAACAGAACAAAAAACCCCCCACCCCCCGACATGCCAACTCCCGGGGAAAGAGGCTGAGCACGCGGGGTTCCAGGCCAGCAGGGAACTGCTTTTCCCTTTACCCACCCCAAGAGGGAGCCATTATACACCCGGGGCCCAAAATGTACTCCCGTCTAGGGGAGGTCCGAGCCAAAGTGAGTGTTAGACACAGGGCCTCCTCAAGCACTGGGGCCCCCTCAAACACCAGGGGCCTCTTCCCCCCCCACACAGGTCCAAAACCCCCGGGAACCGGCGGATCTTAAGGGGGCCACAGAGAGAAAGGGGTGTAAAAAAAGACAGAAGGGGGACAAAAGAAAAGGGCCAAAAAGGGGGGCAGAAAACAACAAAGGAGAAAGGCGGTTACTCTTTCAGATCCTCACCCTTAGCCCACTAATGGGAAGCCCACCAGGGGCAACAACTCCTTAACGTTACGCTTAGGCCAAACAGCACTGCACCTCTCGGCCTAAACATTTTAAAAAACCACCTATCTTCGAGTATTGATGCCCCCGCCAGAAAAAACCAAGGGATCACGGACCCCGCAAGCCCCCGACCACGACAAATCGCAACCCCCCGGAGGGAAAATCATTTCCCTGAACGTACTGTTGAAATTGTAAAAAACAACGTAAGGGGGAAAACAATACTTAAAACTGTCTTCTTTTCAAAAGTTGACAAGGTATGAAACTGAATAGTACAACTGTTTGACCAGGGACGGCTTTTCTTTGCGAGACCACTTTCGCTTACTGCAGTAACCTCTTATTTTTTAATTTCTACCTTTTTACTTTTCACTTTTTTTTCAAAAACGCAATCCCCCCCATCCTGTCTTCTCTAGATGTATTTTCATTTTGGGGTGAATTTTTTTTGGTGGGCTTTACATAACTTTTTTGTGATTTGTGTGTCTGTGCCTTGCGGATTTTCTACACACCCAAACGGTTTTGGGGGGAATTTCTTTGGTGGGGGGGGTTTACATAAATTGATTTTTTGATTGTGTGTGTCTGTGCCTTTCGTGATTTTTCTACATTACATTTTGGTTTGGTTTTTGGGGTGAAAATATAGATCTCTCACCAGTCACTGTTTCTCCTGTAGATCCATATCTTGAAAACTATCCCGACAAAATCAATAGATTTACATCCTCACTATCAACTTCCAGTGGAATAGGGTCCCTCCCCTCCCCCCCCCCCCCCCCCCCCCCCCCCCTCCGCTTGAGATCCCGACTTGCTGAAAAAAGCATGCCTCTTGCCAAGCTCCCGCCCCCCCCCCCCCCCCCCCCCCCCCCCCCCCCCCCCCCCCTAAAACACACACACACACACACCTTCCCGTTCCCAATTTATTTATGGGGAGTCACTGAGAGCAAAAATTCTGATCCGACCAGCTTGGCCAACCTCAGTCCCAAATGTCTTCCTATGCTACTGCTTCTTAATTTTGTCTGTCAATCTACCATGAGGCTTATATCTTGGGCTTCCCCTCACTCCATCTTTGTGTGTGCATTCAAGATCATTATCCAAAGATTTCGAAAACAAATGCGCTGAGTATTATGTTACTCACTGTGCAGGTAGTCTTTTACACTAGCCATTAATCTTTAAACATTACTGAAGCTATTCAGTTTGGTGTTGAAGTATGAAAATTGAACAGAATCATTGTGTTATGATGATTTGAATAAATGCAATAATGATCAAGTACTGGTTTTTATCATAATTTGTCCACGTGTCATCATAACTTCCGTTCAAGGAATAAAAGTTGGGAAGTATTTTATATAGTGATACTGATAGCATGTTTTTTTAAACTTGTATACTACATGTACCAGTACATGTATTTTAATCGTTATTTTCATTTTGAGTAATTTAATTGTTGGTTTATAAACCAGACTCCTGAGTCCTTCTACAACAGGAACACATGTATGTAAGTTTGCAGTGTTTGCATGATAATTGTTTTGGACAATATACCTTTTTTATCTAATATAACATAAAATACTGAAAGCATAACACAGTATTTTTATCTGCATCTCCAGAGAGGCGGTTCGAGAACCCGCACAAGTTCCGGGAGGAACAGAGATGGTTTACCCACAACTTCGGCAGGCCGAATGGTGCTCCAGTTGGTCACGCAGATCGGCTTCACTCTGACTTCCTGGTAGAGTTCCAGGACCTCATCTGGAATCACCCAGCAAGAGAGGTTCTACCAGCTACGGTATGAGCACTATGCATTTGTGTTTGGTGCATGTATGTGATCTGTCTCTGTTGATTCAGCATAGTTGAATTTGGTTTCAATCGTGTAAAAGACAGGTGCAAAGACACCCTTGACAAAACAGCAACAAAACCCCAAACAGGCCTGGTACTCTGTGTACAAGTGGGCTGAGTAAGGAAATGAATACAAACGCAAAGGGCCTTTTCCCATGGGTGCATGTGAAAATGACATTGCTACCTGAGGAAAATAATATTTTTAATAATTGTTTTTTTAACTTACATTAATGCCTTTTTCCTTTTTCAACTTTTCAAAAAAAACTAAAAATCCGTCAAATTTAGCATTTTTGTTTTTGTTATACATTTTTGTCAAGAACCCACCCCGGGGGTCGCCTGACAGGGTCGGTTGGGGGTGAAGGGGGTGACTGCCCAACGCCCACAAGAGACCACACAATAAAAAATTAAAACAAAAACCCCCAAACACCCCTAATTTAAAAAAAAAACCCCCCCCACCCAACAATTCAAAAAAAAAAAAACATTTTTCCCCAACAACACACAAAAAATCCAAAAAAAAACAACAGCAT
>JAFLJL010003857.1:0-2500 GCA_018398815.1 Conus ventricosus
GACTCCCGTGCGTCACAACGTCCAACTAGGCCGAATCGAGTTCGATACGCTGAAGCGTCACGATAATGGCCAATAGAAGTGTGGGTTAAAGGCCTGAGTACGTGGTAACAGTGAAGCAGAAAGGCGTTCTCCCACACTCTGGGTACGCTATGTGGCAGCCGCTGAAGAGCGAGTGTACGCTATGTGGCAGCCGCTGTAGAACGTTTTATGCAGCCGCTGTAGAACGTTTTTTTATCAGCGGAGTGTTCATGGAACATATCAAGCTTTTTGTGATGCAAAATACATGCATTCTGAAATGAATACGCAGGACACGCACGCGCGCGTGCGTACACACACACACACACACACACACACACACACACACACACACACACACACACACACACTTTTTATTTTTCATACGCCGAATTATCACGTCGTAATGACCGATTCTAGACCGTGAGGGCTGTTGAATGCATATTTTTTCCGTATATATATGTTGCGGCCGAAATAGCTCAGTTGGCAAAACGCCGGACTCGTAATCTTGGCGATCCTGGGGGTTGTGGGTTCGAATCTCCGCCGGGCCTTTTCCGTACAAGGGGGATTGTTCCCTCGGAGTTAACTTTGGTTCTGACTCCATTTCCCATAACGCACGCATTACATCTTGCACACACGTAAAATGCCATCACCAATTTTCGGAAGAGAAGGCCAGTTTGGCCGTTGGTATGGATGACACGGTACACATAGCATGCACCTGCGTGAGAAATTATTGAAGAAGTAAGGAAATGGAGTGAACGATATCGAACGATATTGACTGGATGACACGGGAAACGACTTAATGAAGCGCCGGCAGGCAGCTCTTCAGTCGGCACTACCCAGGTAGGCAGCCCGTTGTGTACACGAGTGTGGATTGTCAGCGCCTAGAACCTTTGGCAAGGCGCTTTATAAACGCAAAGTTATTATCATTATAATCATCATTAGTATTACTATTATTATTATTATTATCATTATTATTATTATTATAAATTTCAAACCAAAATAAATTTCAGACGTTCCTCCATCAACAAGCCTAATTCAAAAATCACGTCACGTGTCACTAATTTTCCGCACGTCATCAATACAGTGACAGATGTAGCCGAGCCCGTTCAAAAAGGATGCGACAAAGGAGCACGTCATCAATACAGTGACAGATGTAGCCGAGCCTGTTCAAAAAGGATGCGACAAAGGAGCTGTTCAAAAGGATGCGACAAGGACGTATCATACAGTGACAGATGTAGCCGAGCCTGTTCAAAAAGGATGCGACAAAGGAGCCAACTCGGTACTACCTGACAGATGTAGCCGAGCCTGTTCAAAAAGGATGCGACAAAGGAGCCAACTCGGTACTACCTGTATCTGTAGCATGCGCTCAATGGACGACAGACCCATCGGATTCATACGGATCTGGAGTGTGTCTTCAAACTCATCTGGTGTCTGACGGCACGGTCTAATAGATGGGCTGAGAGCTTTGAACAAACTGTGTGCTGACAGCCACCGTTCTAGGATGGGCTAAGGAGTTGAACTCATCTGTGTCTGTAGCACGCTCATGACGACGAACTCATCGGTTTAGGATGGGTAGTTTTTAACTCATCTGTGTGTCTGACGGTACCGTCTTAAATGGGCTGAGAGTTTTGAACTCATCTGTGTGTCTGACGGTACCGTCTATAATGGGCTGAGAGTTTTGAACTCATCTGTGTGTCTGACGGTACCGTCTATAAATGGGCTGAGAGTTTTGAACTCATCTGTGTGTTGACGGTACCGTCTATAAATGGGCTGAGAGTTTTGAACTCATCTGTGTGTATGACGGTACCGTCTATAAATGGGCTGAGAGTTTTGAACTCATCTGTGTTATGACGGTACCGTCTATAAATGGGCTGAGAGTTTTGAACTCATCTGTGTGTCTGACGGTAGTTATAAATGGGCTGAGAGTTTGAATCATCTGTGTTCTGAGGTACGTAAATGGGCTGAGAGTTTTGAACTCATCTGTGTGTCTGACGGTACCGTCTATAAATGGGCTGAGAGTTTTGAACTCATCTGTGTGTCTGACGGTACCGTCTATAAATGGGCTGAGAGTTTTGAAGCTGGAGCACCGACTGTGAAGATACCTGCTAACCCTACATACTCATCTCTTTCCTTTTCTCCATCCCGGTTTTTTTCCTTCTTCTCCCGGTCTCCCCCTCCCCCCCCCCCCACCTCTCTCTCTCTCTCTTCTTCTCTCTCTCTCTTTCTTTCTGTCTCTCTTTCTTTCTCTCTCCCTCCCTCTGTCTCTCCCTCTCTCTAACTCTCTCTCCCTCCCTCCCCCAAACCAACCAGAGTTTGATTAATACAACCCAACACCCAACCCGCACCAGATGTGGATGGAGCCTCCCCCCTCCCCCTCCTTTCCCTTCACTTTTCTGTTCGCCTGACTCTCCTGCCTGCTATACCCCTCCCCTCTCTGCAGCACTAAGGGGGTGGCTCTGTGACCCACAAGATCAAGATCAGA